>BSQZ01000068.1:1482500-1730000 GCA_033239005.1 Lamellibrachia satsuma | reverse complement strand
ACTACTACTACAACAACTACTTCTACTACTACAACAACAACTACTACTATTACAACAACAAGTACTACTATTACTACCTACAACAACTACTACTACTACATCTACTACTACTAGGAGTTACAGATAAAATGTGGGAAGTATGGGTAAATTGTAGGAGGTATGGGTAAATTGTAGGAATTACGGGTAAACTGTAGAAGTTATACAAACTTCCAAAGCGCAAACTTTCAAATCACAGACTTCTAACTCATTAACTTTCAACATGCAAACTTCCAACTCGCAACTTCCAACTCATAAACGTCCAATTTACAAACATCCAAAGTACAAACTTCTAACTTGCAAATTTCCAACTCACAAACTTCCAACTTGCAAACTTTCAACATGCAACCTGCCATCTCTCAAACTTTCAACATGGAAACTTTTAATTGACAAACATTCAAATCATCAATTTCCAACATGCAGACTTACAATTTGCAAATTTTCAACTCACAAACTTCCATGTGCGTGTGCATATGAGTAGGAGTTACACATAAACTGTTGGAGTTATGGGTAAATTTAGGATTTATGGTTAAACTGTAAGAGTTATGGGCATACTGCAGGAGTTATGGGTAAACTGTAGGAAGTATGGGTAAATTGTAGGAATTATGGGTAAACTGTAGAATTTATGGGTAAAGTGTAGGAGTGATCGGTGAATTGCAGGAGTTATACGTAAACTTTAGGAGTTATGGGTAAACTGTAAGTGGTTATGGGTAAATTGTAGGAGTGACGGTTGAACTGTAGGAGTTGTGGTTATACTTTAGGAGTTATTTGTAAATTGTAGGAGAATTTGTGTGAGATAGTGTCTTGTCTCCAATTTGTGAGTGACAGTGTCTTGTTGTATTTGTAACTACTACTACTATTACTAATTCTACTACTACTACTACTACTACTACTACTACTACTTACTACTACTAATACTACTACTAATACTACTACTAATACTACTACTACTATTAAAACAACAACAACTACTACTACTACTACTACTATTACTACTTCAACTACTACTAGGATTTACAGATAAACTGTGGGAATTATGGGTAAATTGTAGGACGTATGGGTAAATTGTAGGAAATATGGGTAAACTGTAGAAGTTATGCTAACTTCTAAAGCACAAACTTCCAATTCATTAACTTTCAACATGCATACTTCCAACTCGCAACTTCCAACTCATAAACTTCCAATTTGTAAACTTCCAAAGTACAAACTTCCAAATTGCAAATTTCCAAATCACAAACTTCCAACTTGCAAACTTTCAACATGCAAAACTTCCAATTTGCAAACTCTCAACTCATAAACTTGGAAACTTCCAAAGCGCAAACTTCCAACTCAAAGACTTCCAACTCATAAACTTGCTACATGCCGACTTCCAACTCGCAACTTCCAACTCACAAACTTTCAAACTTTCAAGCTGTGTGCGTGTGCGTGCGTTTGCGTTTACATGTGCGTGTGCATTTAAGTTTTGTGTTTGCATTTGTATTTGCGTGTGTGTGTGCATATGGTAGGAGTTACACATAAACTGTTGGAGTTATGGGTAATCTGTAGGAGTTATGGGTAAAATTGTAGGAGGTATGGGTAAATTGTAGGAATTATGGATAAACTGTAGAACTTATGTGTAAAGTTTAAGAGTGATCGGTGAATTGTAGGAGTTATGCGTAAACTTGAGGAGTTGTGGGTAAACTGTAAGAGGTCATGGGTAAAGTGTAGAAGTGACGGTTGAATTGTTGGAGTTGTGGGTAAATTTGAGAAGTTATGGGTAAATTGTAGGAGAGTTTGTGTGATATAGTGTCTTGTCTCCAATTTGTGAGTGACAGTGTCCTGTTGTATTTGTAACTACTACTATTATTGCTAATTCTACTACTACTACTACTATTACTACTACTACTGCTACTACTACTACAACTACTACTACTACTACTACTACTACTACTACTACTAAAACAACAACTATTACTATAACAACTACTACTACTACAACAACAACAACTACTACTATTACTACTACTTCAACTACTACTTGGAGTTACAGATAAACTGTGGGAATTATGGGTGAATTGTAGGAATTATGGGTAAACTGTAGGAGTTATGTCCATCATTTTTTTAGATTTTGCACCATTTTGTTAGTTATTACAAATATTACTACTATTACTACTACTTCAACAAATACTACTACTACACAAACAACTACTACTATTACAACAACAAGTACTACTACTACTACCTACAACTACTATTACTACAACTACTACTACTACTACTACTACTACTACTACTACTACTACTACTACTACTACTACTGCTACTACTACTATTACTACTACTACGTACTACCTCTACTACCACTAAGAGTTTCATATAAAATGTGGGAATTATGGGTAAATTGTAGGAGGTATGGGTAAATTGTAGGAAATATGGGTAAACTGTAGAAGTTATGCAAACTTCTAAAGCACAAACTTTCAACTCACAGACTTCCAACTCATTAACTTTCAACATGCATACTTCCAACTCGCAACTTCCAACTCATAAACTTCCAATTTGTAAACTTCCAAATCACAAACTTCCAACTTGCAAACTTTCAATATGCAAAACTACCAATTTTCAAACTCTCAACTCATAAACTCGGAAACTTCCAAAGCGCAAACTTCCAACTCACAGACTTCCAACTCATAAACTTTCTACATGCAGACTTCCAACTCGCAACTTCCAACTCATGAACTTTCAATTTGCAAACGTCCAAAGTGCAAACTTCCAACTCACAGACTTCCAACTCATAAACTTTCAATAAGCTGTGTGCGTGTGCGTGCGTTTGCGTTTACGTGTGCATGTGCATTTAAGTTTTGTGTTTGCATTTGTATTTGCGTGTGCGTGTGCATGTGAGTAGGAGTTACAGATAAATTGTTGGAGTTATGGGGAAACTTTAGGTGTGATGGGTAAATTGTAAGAGAGTTTGTGTGAGATAGTGTCTTTTCTCCAATTTGTGTGTGACAGTGTATTGTTGTATTTGTAATTACTAATACTTCTACTTCTACTACTACTACTACTAGTACTACTAAATACAACTACTACTACTCCTACTTCCACTACTACTAGGAGTTACAGATAAACTGTGGGAAATATGGGTAAATTGTTGGAATTATGGGTAAACTGTGGGAGGTGTGTCCATCATTTGGTTAGTTTGTGCACCGTTTTGTTAGTTACTACTACTACAACAACAACAACTACTACTACTACTACTACAAAAACAACTACTACTATTACAACAAAAAGTATTACCTACAACTACTAGTGCTAGTATTACTACTACTACTACTACCACTACTACTACTACTGCTGCTGCTACAGCTACTACTACTACTACTACTACTACTACTACTACTGCTGCTGCTGCTGCTACTGCTACTACTACTACTACTACTACTACTACTACTACTACTAATACTACTTCTACTACTACTAGGAGTTACAAATAAAATGTGGGAATGATGAGTAAACTGTAGGAGGTATAGGTAAATTGTAGAAATTATGGGTAAACTGAGAAGTTATGCAAACTTCCATAGCACAAATTTCAACTCACAGACTTCCAACTTATTAACTTTCAACATAAAGACTTCCAACTCGCAACTTCCAACTCATCAACTTCCAATTTCAAACTTCCAAAGTGCAAACTTCCAACATACAGACTTCTAACTCACAAAAATTCCAACCTTCAATATGAAAACTTCCAATTTGCAAACTATCAACTTGGAAACTTCCAAAGCGCAAATTTCCAACTCACAGACTTCCAACTCATAAATTTTAAACAAGCAGACTTCCAACTCGCAACTTTTGGAATAATGGGTAAACTTCCAACTAATCAACTTCCAATTTGCAAACTTCCAAAGAATACACTTCTCAAGCACAGATTTCCAACTCACAAATTTCCAAATTGCAAACTTTCCACATCCAAACTTCCAACTAGCCAACTTCCCAATCATCAATTTGGAAACTTTCAAAGCGCAAACTTCTAATTGACAAACTTTCAAATCATCAACTTCCAACATACAAACTTTCAATATGCAAACTTCCTACTCGCAAACTTGCAAACTATCAACATACAAACTTCTAACTGACAAACTTTCAAATCATCAACTTCCAACATACAAACTTACAATTTCCAAATTTTCAACTCATGAACTTCCTATTTGCAAACATCTAAAGCGCAAATTTCCAACTCACAGATTTCCGACTAATAAAGTTTCAACATGCTGTGTGCGTGTGCGTGCGTTTGCGTTTACGTGTGCATGTACATTTGCGTTTGTGTTTTCGTTTGCATTTGCGTGTGCATGTGAGTAGGAATTACAGATAAACTTTTGGAGTTATGGGTAAACTTTAGGATTTATGGGTAAACTGTAGGAGGTATGGGTAAATTGTAGGAATTATGGGTAAACTGTAGAATTTAGAGTGATGGGTGAATTGTATAAGTTGGCATCAACTTTAGGAGTTATGGGTTAACTGTAAGAGGTGATGGGTAAAGTGTAGGAGTGATGGTTGAATTGTAGGAGTTTAACAAGATTTTAACAAGATTTGCCATCGAAGCTTCCTTGTCCACTTGCCCAGATGGCAACTGGACAAGGAAGCCATTGGCTTATTGAGAGTCCAACAATGTTCATCTACTTATAACCTGCCCTCCTGAGATATGTGTCAACTTTGTTTTTAAACATATTGACACTGCTAGCAGTTACACAATCTGTAGACAATTTGTTCCATTCATTTATTGTCCTCTGTGAGAACGAGTGCTTCCTGATGTCCAATCTACATTGATCCTTTACTAATTTTACCTCATGTCCTCTAGTTCTGCTATCCTTCTTGAGTGAGAAAAACACATTCTATCAATATTTTCATACCCATTCAATATCTCAAAAACTTCAATCTGATCTCCTCTTAACCTCCTTATCTCTAGAGTTGTTAAACCACATTCTTTCAGGCGTTCTTCATAACTAAGGTCTCTAAGTTCTGGAATCATTTTAGTTGCTCTCCTTTGTATGCGTTCAAGCGTATCTATATCCTTCTTACGATATGGTCTCCATGCTTGTATACAGTATTCTAAATGAGGTCTAACTATTGCTTTATAAAGAGGTATAATTAACTTTTTTCCCTTGTATGTTATGTTTCTTCTAATCAATCCAAGAATTTGATTACCCTTTGAAGCTGCAATACCACACCGCTCTGAAACTTTCATATCAGCGCTTATTGTAAATCCTAAGTCCTTTTCTTTTACAGTAGTACCAAGAACAGTATCTCCCATTTTATAGTTTACATTAAAGTTCCCATGTCCTGTATGTAGGCATTTACATTTCCCAAAATTTAACAACATCTGCCATTTCTCAGACCATTTCACTAATCTGTCTAGATCGTTTTGTAAATGTTGTTTATCACCATCACCATTAACCTTTCTAAACAGTTTTGTGTCATCCGCAAATTTCAGTACGTTACTTGTTATACTGTCGTCCAAGTCATTGATATAAATTAAGAATAATATAGGTCCTAATACTGATCCTTGAGGTACCCCACTCAAAACCGATTTCCAATTTGAAACTTCTCCATCTACTACAACTCGTTGTCTTCTGTCAGTCAGCCATTGTTCTATCCAGTCAGTTATGCTATCCCCAATACCATGGGCTTTTAATTTAAGTAGTAATCTTTGATGTGGCACTTTGTCAAAAACTTTCTGAAAATCTAAGTAGATAATATCTACTGGCGATCCCACGTCTATCCACTTAGTGATTTCTTCCAAAAAACATAACATATTTGTTAAGCATGACCTCGCTTTAAGGAATCCATGTTGAGATGAATTTAATAATTTATGCTTAATGAGGAAGTCCACTATATGGTCTTTAATTAGCCTTTCTAATAATTTACAAATCACTGACGTTAAACTCACTGGTCGGTAATTCTCTGACTTATTTCTCGAACCCTTTTTAAATAATGGTATGATGTTTGCTTCTTTCCATTCAAATGGAACAACTCCCTCTTTTAATGACAAGTTGAATACTCTTGCAAGTGGTATACTGATTTGTTCTACTGTTTCCATTAGTAATTTTGGAGGAATCCCATCCACTCCCGGTGATTTGTTATCCTTCATTGCCTTTATTTTCTTAGCTACCAATTCTGGAGTTACAACTAACGGACCTAAATTGTCAGATTTAGCCCCCTGAAATTTAGCATCAGCAACTGGTAATGAACTAATATCTTCTTTGGTAAACACTGAACTGAAGTAAACATTTAGGTCTTCCGCCATTAAAAACCCCTGTGATATTATATTTCCAGCACTGTCTTCTAGAGGTCCAACCTTGTCTTGTACGTTTTGTTTACTCCTGACATATGCATAAAAACTCTTGCTGTCATTATTTATGTTACATGCTAGTTTTTGCTCATAGCTTCTTTTAGATTGTCTGATTTCAGTTGTAGCTGCATTAAGTGCCTCTTTGTATTTTGCATAGTCTTCTTCCTTCCTGGTACGCCTATAAACCCTCCACATGGTTTGTTTTAGCATTATTTTTCTATTAGCCTCTTTTGACAAGTGTTTCTTTCTACACCGTTTTCCTTGCTTTTGGAAGGGAACAAATTTATCGATGATACTCTCAATTTCATATTTTAGAATATTCCAACATTCAATTGCGGTCTTATTCATCAGCATGTTATTCCAATCTAGCTTTGCTAAGTATTTTCTCATATCTTTGTAGTTACCTTTGTGGAAGTTTCTCTTGTACGTTTTCTTATTTTTACTTTCTAATTTTACATTGATGTCAAAATGTATTTGATTATGGTCACTATTACCCAATGGTTCAAATATTTTTACATTGTCCACTAATTCTTTTTGTGATGACAAAACTATATCTAATACATTTTCTCCCCTGGTTGTTTCTAGTACGTGCTGAGTAAGAAAGCTATCCTGGATTAAAAATAGAAATTGTTGGTCCTCAATCCCTGTGCTCTCTAGAGAATTCCATTGTATGTGTCCATGGTTAAAATCTCCCATTATGATACATTCCCCTTTACTAACTTCCGTTATAGCGTTTTTATTTTTGTGTTGTCTTCTTCGTTTATGTTTGGACTTCGGTAAACTAATCCAATAGTTAATTTTGAATTTCCTGAAACAATTTTGCACCAAACAGCTTCATCACAATCTGCTTCCCTTTCTAGTTTTATTTCATAAGCCTGAATAGATTCTTTAACATATAAAATAACTCCCCCTCCCCTTCTTCCTATTCGATCTTTCCTAAACATTACATATCCTGTCAGTCCTAATTCAGCATCTGTTATATCTATGTTGGCCCATGATTCAGTTATACCAATTATGTGAGGGTCAATATCTTCTACCATAATGTTTAATTCATTTTTCTTATTTACTATGCTCCTTGCATTTAAACATATGCATCTATAACCTTTTTCAGAGATGTTTTTCGGATGATTTGATATTGATTTATCTGTGCTAAATAAAAGTTGTGGGTAAACTGTAGGAGAATTTGTGTGAGATAGTGTCTTGTCTCCAATTTGTGTGTGACAGGGTTTTGTTGTATTTGTAACTACTACTACTACATTTCTACAACTACAACTACTAATACTATTACTACTACTACTACTACTACTACTACTACTATACTACTACTGAAACAACAACTACTACAACAACAACAACAACTACTACTACTACTACTAACTACTTCAAGTTCTACTAGGAGTTACAGATAAATTGTAGGAATTATGGGTAAACTGTAGGAATTTTGTCCATTATTTTGTTAGTTTGTGCACCGTTTTGTTAGTTACTACAAATACTACTACTACGACTATTACAACAACAACAACAACAAAAACTACTACTACTACAACAACAACTACTACTACAACAACAACAAGTACTACTACTACTACTACTACTACTAGTAGTAGTACTACTTCTACTACTACCTCCTACTACTACTACTGCTAAGACTACTACTACTACTACAACAAAAACAACAACAACTACTACTACTACTACTACTTCTACTACTATTAGGAGTTACAGATAAACTGTGGGAACTATGGGTAAATTGTAGGAATTATGGGTAAACTGTAGGAGGTTTGTCCATCATTTTGCTAGTTTATTCACCGTTTTGTTAGTTTGTACACCATTTTGTTAGTTTGCGCAAATTTCTAAATCATCAACTTGGAAACTTCCAACATACAAACTTCCAATTTGCAAACTTCCAAAGCGCAAACTTCCAACTCATAAACTTTTCAACATGCTGTATGCGTGTGCACTACTATTAATAAAACAACAACATCTACTACTACTACTACTACGACAAAAACTACTACAACTTCTACTACTACTACTAGGAGTAACAGATAAACTGTGGGAATTATGGGTACATTGTAGGAGGTTTGTCCATTATTTAATTTGTGGACCGTTTTGTTAGTTACTACAACTTCTACTACTACAACAGCAACAACAACTACTACTGCTACTAAAATAACAAATTCAACTACTACTACTTCTTCTTCTACTACTACTACTACAACAAGTACTACCACTACTTCTATAACTAAATACAACTACTACTACTACTACTTCCACTACTACTAGGAGTTACAGATAAAATGTGGGAATTATGGGTAAATTGTTGGAATTATGGGTAAACTGAAGGAGGTGTGTCCATCATTTGGTTAGTTTGTGCAACATTTTGTTAGTTACTACAACAACTAATACTACTACTGCTACTACTACAACTACTACTACTACAACAACAACAACAATTACTACTACTACAACCTACAACTACTACTACTACTACTACTACAACTACTTCAACCAACAACTACTGCTACTACTACTACTACTACTACTACTACTACTACTACTACTACTATTACTACTACTACTACTAGGAGTTACAGATACACTATGGGAATTATGGGCAAATTGTTGGAATTATGGGTAAACTGTAGGAGGTGTGTTCATCATTTGGTTAGTTTGTGCACCGTTTTGTTAGTTACTACAACAACTACTACTACTACTACTACTACAACTACTACTACTACTACTACTACTGCTGCTGCTGCTGCTGCTGCTACTACTACTACTACTACTACTACTACTACTACTACTACTTCTACTAGTACTAGGAGTTACAGATAAACTGTGTGAATTACAGGTAAATTGTAGGAATTATGCGTAAATTGTAGGAGGTTTGTCCACATTTTGTTAGTTTGTGCACCGTTTTCTTAGTTTGTACACCATTTTGTTAGTTTGCGCAAACTTCCAAATCATCAACTTGGAAACTTCTTATGTGCAAACTTTCAAATCATCAACTTCCAATATTCAAACTTCCAATTTGCAAATTTCCAAAGCCAAACTTCCAACTCACAGACTTGAAACTCATAAACTTTCAACATGCAGACTTCCAACTCGCAATTTCCAACTTATAATCTTCCAATTTACAAACTTCTAAAGAACAAACTTCCAACTTGCAAACTTCCAACTCACAAACTTCCAACTTGCAAACTTTCATCATGCAAATTTCTTTTTGACAAACTTTCAAATCGTCAACTTCCAACATGAAGACTTCCAATTTACAAACTTCCAAATCACAAACTTCCAATTTGCAAACTTTCAACATATAAACTTGCAACTCGCAAACTTCCAAACTTTCAACATGCAAACTTCTAATTGACAAACTTTCAAATCATCAACTTCCAACATGCACACTTCCAATTTGCAAATTTTCAACTCACAAACTTTCAATTTGCAAATTTCAAAGCACAAACTTCTAAATTAGTGACTTCCAACTCACAAAAATTTCTACATGCAAACTTTCAATATGCAAAACTTCCGATTTGCAAACTTTCAACTCATAAACTTGGAAACTTCCAAAGCAGACTTCCAATTCGCAACTTATGGAATTATGGGTAAACTTCCAACTCATAAACTTCCAATTTGCAAACTCCCAAAGCGCACACTTCGAAATCATAGACTTCCAACTCGCAAACTTCCATATTGCAAACTTCCAACTCAAAATTTCCAACTTGCAAACTTTCAACATGCAAACTTCCAACTCGCCAACTTACAAATCATCAATTTGGAAACTTTCAAACGCAAATTTCTAATTGACAAACTTTCAAATCATCAACTTCCAATAAACTTTCAAACTACTACAACAACATTTATACTACTTATACTACTTCTACAACTACAACAACAACAACAACAACGACTACTACTAAAACAACAACAAATACTACTACTACTGCTACTATTTCTTCTTCTTCTACTACAACTACTACTACTACTACTACAACAATAACTACTACTACTACAACAAGTACTATTACTACTACTAACTACAACAAGGAGGTTAAGAGGAGATCGGATTGAAGTTTTTAAGATATTGATTGAACGGGTATGAAAATATTGATAGAAATATGCTTTTCTCACTCAAGAAGGATAGCAGAACTAGAGGACATGAGGTAAAATTAGTAAAGGATCAATGTAGATTGGACATCAGGAAGCACTCTTTCTCACAGAGGACAATAAATGAATGGAACAAATTGTCTACAGATTGTGTAACTGCTAGCAGCGTGAATATGTTTAAAAACAAGGTTGACACATATCTCAGGAGGGCAGGTTATAAGTAGATGAACATTGTTGGACTCTCGATAAGCCAATGGCTTCCTTGTCCACTTGCCATCCGGGCCTTGTTAAACTACTTCTACTACTTCCACTACTACTAGGAGTTACAGATAAACTGTGGGAATTATGGGTAAATTGTTGGAATTATGGGTAAACTGAAGGTGTGTCAATCATTTGGTTAGTTTGTGCACCATTTTGTTAGTTACTACAACAACTACTACTACTACTACTACAACATTTATACTACTTCTACTACTACTACTACTACTACTACTTCTTCTACTACTACTAGGAGTTGCAGATGAACTGTGTGAATTATTGGTAAATTGTAGGAATGATGGGTAAATTGTTGGAGGTTTGTCCATCATTTTGTTAGTTTGTGCACCGTTTTGTTAGTTTGTACACCATTTTGTTAGTTTGCGCAAACTTCCAAATCATTAACTTGGAAACTTCTAATGTGCAAACTTTCAAATCATCAACTTCCAATATACAATCTTCCAATCTGCAAACTTCCAACTCACAAACTTCCAAATTGCAAACTTTCAACATGCAAACTTCCAACTCGCAAACTTCCAAACTTTCAACGTGCAAACTTCTAACTGACAAACTTTCAAATCATCAACTTCCAACATACAAACTTACAATTTCCAAATTTTCAACTCATAAACTTCCTATTTGCAAACACCTAAAGCGCAAACTTCCAACTCACATACTTCCAACTCATAAATTTTCAACACGCTGTGTGCGTGTGCGTGCCTTTGCGTTTAGGTGTGCGTGTGCATTTGCGTTGGTGTTTGCGTTTGTATTTGCGTGTGCATGTGCATGTTAGTAGGAGCTACAGATAAACTGTTGGAGTTATAGGTAAACTTTAGGAGTTATGGGTAAACTGTATGAGTTATAGGTAAACTGTAGGAGTAATGGGTAAACTGTCGGAGGTATGGGTAAATTGTACGAATTATGAGTAAACTGTAGACGTTATTGGTAAAGTGTAGGAGTGATGGTTGAATTGCAGAAGTTATGGTTAAACTTTAGGGGTGATGGGTAAACTGTAAGTAAGAGAATTTGTATAAGATAGTGTCTTGTCTCCATTTTGTGTGTGACATTGTCTTGTTATATTTGTAACTACTACTTCTACTTCTACTTCTACTACTACTACTACTACTACTACTACTACTGTTACTACTACTTCTAATACTACTACTACTACTACTACTACTACTATTACTACTATTACTACTACTACTAATACTAAAACAACAACTACTACTACTACAACTACTACTACGACTCCTACTACTACTACTACTACTACTACTACTACTACTACTACTACTAGTAGTAGTAGTAGTAGTAGTAGTACTACTGCTACTACTTCTACTACTACTACTACTACTACTACAACAATAACTACAACTACTACAACAAGTACTACAACTACTTCTACTACTTCCACTACTACTAGGAGTTACAGTTAAACTGTGGGATTTATGGGTAAATTGTAGGAATTATTGGTAAATTGAAGGAGGTGTGTCAATCATTTGGTTAGTTTGTGCACCGTTTTGTTAGTTACTGCAACTACTACTACTACTACTATTACTACAACAACAACAACTACTACTACTACTACTACAACAACAAAAACTATACTACTACTACAACAACAGCAACTACTACTACTACAACCTACAACTACTTCTACTACTACTACTACTACAACAACAACTACTGCTACTACTTCTACTACTACTTCTACTACAACTAGGAGTTGCAGATGAACTGTGTGAATTATTGGTAAATTGTAGGAATGATGGGTAAATTGTTGGAGGTTTGTCCATTATTTTGTTAGTTTGTGCACCGTTTTGTTAGTTTGTCTGCCTTGTTTTCTAGTTTGTGCACCGTTTTGTTAGTTTTTACACCATTTTGTTAGTTTGCGCAAACTTCCAAATCAACAACTTTGAAACTTCTGATGGGCAAACTTTCAAATCATCAATTTCCAATATACAATCTTCCAATTTGCAAACTTCCAAAGCGCAAATTTCCAAATGACAGACTTGCAACTCATAAACTTCCAATTTGCAAACTTCCAACTCACAAACTTTCAACTTGCAAACTTTCAACATGCAAATTTCTAATTGACAAACTTTCAAATCATCAACTTCCAACATGCAGACTTCCAATTTGCAAACTTCCAAATCACAAACGTCCAACTTGGAAAATATCAACATGCAAACTTCCAACTCGCAAACTTCCAAACTTTCGACGTACAAACTTCTAACTGACAAACTTTCAAATCATCAACTTCCAACATGCAAACTTACAATTTCCAAATTTTCAACTCATAAACTTCCTATTTGCAAACACCTAAAGCGCAAACTTCCAACTCACATACTTCCAACTCATAAATTTTCAACACGCTGTGTGCGTGTGCATGCCTTTGCGTTTAGGTGTGCGTGTGCATTTGCGTTGGTGTTTGCGTTTGTATTTGCGTGTGCGTGTGCATGTTAGTAGGAGCTACAGATAAACTGTTGGAGTTATAGGTAAACTTTAGGAGTTATGGGTAAACTGTATGAGTTATAGGTAAACTGTAGGAGTAATGGGTAAACTGTCGGAGGTATGGGTAAATTGTACGAATTATGGGTAAACTGTAGAAGTTATTGGTAAAGTGTAGGAGTGACGGTTGAATTGCAGAAGTTATGGTTAAACTTTAGGAGTTATGGGAAAATTGTAAGTAAGAGAATTTGTATAAGATAGTGTCTTGTCGCCAATTTGTGTGTGACATTGTCTTGTTGTATTTGTAACTACTACTACTACTTCTACTACTACTACTACTACTAATACTACTACTACAATTACTACTACTTCTACTACTTGTACTACTACTACTACTACTAATACTAAAACAACAACTACTACTACTACTACAACTACTACTACTACTCCTACTACTACTACTACTACTACAACTACTACTACTACTCCTACTACTACTACTACTACTACTACTACTACTACTACTACTACTACTACTACTAGTACTACTACTACTACAACTACTACTACTACTAGTACTACTGCTTCTACTACTACTAGGAGTTACAGATAAACTGTGGGAATCATAGTTAAATTGTAGGAGGTTTGTCCATTATTTTGTTAGTTTGTGCATCGTTTTATTAGTTACTACAAATACTACTACTACTACGACTACTACAACACCAACTACTACTGCTAGGAGTTACCTATAAACTGGGAATTATTGGTAAATTGTAGGAATTATGGGCAAAATGTAGGAGGTTTGTCCATCATTTTGTTAGTTTGTGCACCGTTTTGTTAGTAACTATAACTATTATTACTATTATTACTACTACAACAGCTACTACTTCTACAACTACAACTATTATTACAACAACAACTACTTCATCTACTACTTCTATTACTACTAGGAGTTACAGATCAAATGTGGGAAGTTTGGGTAAATTGTAGGAGGTATTGGTAAATTGTAGGAATTATGGGTAAACTGTAGAAGTTATGCAAACTTCCAAAGCCCAAACTTTCAACTCACAGACTTCCAACTGATTAACTTTCAACATACACACTCCCAACACGCAACTTCCAACTCATAAACTTCCAACTTGCAAACTTTCAACATGCAAACTTCCAACTCTCAAACTTCCAACTTACAAATTTTCAACATGCAAACTTCTAATTGACAAACTTTCAAATCATCAACTTCCAACATGCAGACTTACAATTTCCAAATTTTCAACTCACAATCTTCCAATTTGCAAATTCCAAAGCACAAACTTCCAAATTGCAGACTTTCAACTCACAAAAATTCCAATGTGCAAACTTTCAATATGCAAAACTTCCAATTTGCAAATTTTCAACTCATAAACTTGGAAATTTCCAAAGCACAAACTTCCAACTCACAGACTTCCATCTCATAAACTTTCAACGTGCTATGTGCGTGTGCATTTACGTTTGTGTTTGCATTTTTATTTGCATGTGCATGTGCATGTGTGTAGGAGTTACAGATAAACTGTTGGAGTTATGGGTAAACTTTTGGAGTTATAGGTAAACTTTTGGAGTTATGGGTAAACTGTAAGAGTTATAGGTAAACTGTAGGAATTATGGTCAAACCGTAGGAGGTATGGGTAAATTGTAGGAATTATGAGTCAACTGTTGAAACTGTAGAAGTTATGGGTAAAGTGTAAGAGTGATGGGTGAATTGTAGTAGTTATGCGTAAACTTTAGGAGATATGGGTAAATTGTAGGAGAATTTGTGTGAGATAGTGTCTTGTCTGCAATTTGTGTGTGACAGTGTCTTGTTGTATTTGTAACTACTACTACTACTACTTCTACTACTACTACTACTATTAAAACACCAACAACTACTACTACAACTACTACTATAACAACAACAAATACTACTACTACTATTACTTCAACTACTTCTAGGAGTTACAGATAAACTGTGGGAACTATGGGTAAATTGTAGGAATTATGTGTAAACTGTAGGAGGTTTGTCCATTATTTTGTTAGTTTTTGCACCATTTTTTTAGTTACTACAACTACTACTATTACTACTACTACGACTACTACAACAACAACTACTACTACTACTACTTCTTCTACTAGGAGTTACAGATAAACTGGGAATGATGGGTAAATTGTAGGTTTGTCCATCATTTTATTAGTTTGTGCACCGTTTTGTTTGTTGCTACAACAGCTACTACTATTACTACTACTACAACAACTACTACTACTACTACTACAACAACTACTATTACAACAACAAGGACTACTACTACTACCTACAACAACACATACTATTGCTACTACTACTACTACTACTACTACTACTACTACTACTACTACTACTACTACTACTACTACTACTACTTCTACTACTACTAGGAGTTACATATAAAATGTGTCAATTATGGGTAAACTGTACGAGTTATGGGTAAGTTGTAGGAATTATGGGTAAACTGTAAGAGTTATGGGTAAACTGTAGAAGTTATGCAAACTTCCAAAGTGCAAACTTTCAACTCACAGACTTCCAACTCATTAACTTTTCAATATGCAGACTTCCAACTGATCAACTTCAAATTTGCAAACTTCCAAATTATAAACTTCCAACTTGCAAATTTCCAACTCACAAACTTCCAACTTGTAAACTTTCAAATCATCAACTTCCAACATGCAGACTTCCAATTTTCAAATTTTCAACTCACAAACTTCCAATTTGCAAATTTCAAAGCACAAACTTCCAACTTGCAGACTTCCAACTCACAAAAATTCCAACGTGCAAACTTTCAATATGCAAAACTTCCAATTTGCAAACTTTCAACTTATCAACTTGGAAACTTCCAAAGTGCAAACTTCCAACTCACAGACTTCCAACTCATAAACTTTCAACATGCAGACTTCCAACTCGCAACTTCCATCTCACGAACTTCCAATTTGCACACTTACAATGCACACATTTCGAAATCACAGACTTCCAACTCGCAAACTTCCATATTGCAAACTTCCAACTCACAAATTTCCAACTTGCAAACTTTCAACATGCAAACTTCCAAGTCACGAACTTCCAAATCTTTAATTTGGAAATTTTCAAAGCGCAAACTTTTAATTGACAAACTTTCAAATCATCAACTTCCAACATAAAAAACTTCCAATTTCAACTAAAAAACTTTCAATTTGCAAACATCCAAAACGCAAACTTCCAACTCACAGACTTCCAACTCATAAACTTTCCACATGCTGTGTGCCTGTGCGTGCTTTTGCGTTTACGTGTGCGTGTTTATTTGCCTTTGTGTTTGCGTTTGTATTTGCGTGTGTGTGTGCATGTGAGTAGGAGTTACAGATAAACTGTTGGAGTTATGGGTATACTTTAGGTGTTATTGGTAAATTGTAAGAGTTATAAGTAAACTGTAGGAGTTATGGGTAAACTGTAGGAGGTATGGGTAAATTGTAGGAATTATGGGTGAATTGCAAACTTTCAACATGCAAACTTCCAACTCGCAAACTTCCAACTTGTAAACTTTCAAATCATCAACTTCCAACATGCAGACTTCCAATTTTCAAATTTTCAACTCACAAACTTCCAATTTGCAAATTTCAAAGCACAAACTTCCAACTTGCAGACTTCCAACTCACAAAAATTCCAACGTGCAAACTTTCAATATGCGAAACTTCCAATTTGCAAACTTTCAACTTATCAACTTGGAAACTTCCAAAGTGCAAACTTCCAACTCACAGACTTCCAACTCATAAACTTTCAACATGCAGACTTCCAACTCGCAACTTCCATCTCACGAACTTCCAATTTGCACGCTTACAAAGCACACATTTCGAAATCACAGACTTCCAACTCGCAAACTTCCATATTGCAAACTTCCAACTCACAAATTTCCAACTTGCAAACTTTCAACATGCAAACTTCCAAGTCGCGAACTTCCAAATCTTTAATTTGGAAATTTTCAAAGGGCAAACTTTTAATTGACAAACTTTCAAATCATCAACTTCCAACATAAAAAACTTCCAATTTCAACTAAAAAACTTTCAATTTGCAAACATCCAAAACGCAAACTTCCAACTCACAGACTTCCAACTCATAAACTTTCAACATGCTGTGTGCCTGTGCGTGCTTTTGCGTTTACGTGTGCGTGTTTATTTGCCTTTGTGTTTGCGTTTGTATTTGCGTGTGTGGAATTATGGGTGAATTGTAAGAGGTTATGGGTAAAGTGTAGGAGTGATGGGTGAATTGTAGGAGTTATGGGTAAACTTTAGGAGCTATGGGTAAATTGTAAGAGAATTTGTGTGAGATGTGTGTGAGAATTTGTGTCTCGTTTCCAATTTGTGTGTGACACTGACTTGTATTTGTAACTACTACTACTACGTGGGGCGCGACAGCATACCGGTTAGAAGGCCGGACTCTCAATCGAGAGAACCCGGTTTCAAATCCCACTGCGGTCGCTTCGAACCTTTGGCAAGTTTGATCACCCCACGTTGCCACAGTTCACTCAGCTGTATAAATGAGTACCTGGCAATACAGACAGTGGTGGATATGTGAACGAATAGCCTTCGCACAGCAATTGCAGCGTGGCTGAATACTTCCCAAAGAAGTTGAAATGGCCTTGGAATGAACAGGTCTGCCAGGGGGTGAAGTGTAAAGCGCTTTGAGCAGTCCTATGGACCGGATACAGCGCTATATAAGAACGTACCTTTACCTTTTTTTTACTTCTACTACTACTACTACTACTACTACTACTGCTACTACTACTACTTCTACTACTACTGCTAATACTACTACTACTACTACTACTACTAAAACAACAACAACAACATCTACTACTACTACTACTACAACTACTACTACTACTACCTCCAACTACTACTACTGCTACTACTACTACTACTACTACTACTGAAACAACAACATCTACTACTACTACTACAACAACTACTACTACTATTACTACTACTACTACCTCCAACTACTACTACTGCTACTACTACTACAACTACTACTACTACTACTACTACTAGGAGTTATAGATAAACTGTGAGAATTATGGGTAAATTGTACGAATTACACGTAAATTGTAGGAGGTTTGTACATTATTTTGTTAGTTTGAGCACCGTTTTTTAGTTACTACAACTACTACTACTACAACATCAACTACTACTACTAAAACAACAACAACTACTGCTACTACAACTATTTCTACCACTACTACAACAACTACTATTACTACTACTTCTATTACTACAAGGAGTTACAGATAAACTGTGGGAATTATGGGAAAATTGTAGGAATTATGGGTAAACTGTAGGAGGTTTGTCCATTATTTTGTTAGTTTGTGCACCGTTTTGTTAGTTACTACAACTACTACTACTACTACAACAACAACAACAACAAATACTAATACTACTATTACTACTACTACTACTGCTACTGCTACTGCTACTACCACTACTACAACTACTACTACTACTACTACTACAACATGTACTACTACTACTACCTACAACTACTACTACTACTACTACTACTACTACTACTACTACTACTACTACTACTACTAGGAGTTACAGATAAACTGTGGGAATTATGGGTAAACTGTGGAAGGTGTGTCCATCATTTGGTTAGTTTGTGCACCATTTTGTTAATTACTACAACTACTACAACAACAACTACTACTACTACAACCTACAACTACTACTACTACAACTACTACTACAACTACTACTCCTACTACTACTAGGAGTTGCAGATAAACTGTGAGAATTATGGGTAAATTGTAGGAATTATGTTTAAACTGTAGGAGGTTTGTCCATCTCACAGACTTCCAACTCATAAACTTTCAACATGCAGACTTCCAACTCGCAACTTCCAACTCATAAACTTCCAAAGCACATACTTCAAAATCACAGACTTCCAACTCACAAATTTCCAACTTGTAAGAGAATTTGTGTGTGATAGTGTCTTGTTGTCTCCAATTTGTGTGTGACAGTGTCTTGTTGTATTTGTAACTACTTCTACTACTACTACTACTAGTAGTAGTACTATTACTACTACTACTAACACAGCAACAACAACTACTACTACTACTACTACTACTACAAGCGCTCCTGGCGACTGTATCAGCGCAAACCCCAAGGGAAACCCCGTTGCTAGGGGAAACCCCGTTGCTGGGGCTACGATTGTTCCGAGTTACGTAATGGTTAGGGGCGCCATAATCTACTATTGTTCCAAGTTAGTGAATGGTTAGGGTTATCTCCAATCGCAAGGGGCGCCAGTGTCATTAGGGGGTGTGACGTCACAAATCTATTCTGAAGTTTCAAAAACACTAACATACTACTCATTTGGTCATGGCGGTGGAGTTGCAATTGTGCTTCGTAACACATACAAGACAAAGTTGCAACCGAAGTTATCTTTTACGACCATGGACCTACTCCGTCTTCAGATCATTAACCCGCACTGTGTGAAATACAACGTATGGTTTGTCTACCACCCCCTGTGGGTGGTCTACCACCCCCTGTGTCCAGCAAGTCATCCGGATTAATATCAGAACTTTATGTCGAGCTAAAACACTTATTCACAGAAGCTGTCATATCCGTTGTGCCCACCATCATTGCAGGATATTTTAATGTACACTTCGACAACGAAAGTAAATCAGAATCACTACGCAATCTACTAGAATTGTTCAACCTGACACAACATGTACTTTCGCAAACGCACCATAGTGATCATATTCTAGATCTGGTGGTTAGTAGTAGTGATAACAACTTAATCTCCTCCGTAACAGTTATTCCAGACTCTGTGTCAGATCACCATCGAATTGAAATTGCAGTCAGTACCTTGGCAAGACCTCTTGTGGTGGCGATGACTGCAAAACCGAATTCCCGGAACACTGACAACTCAGAAGTGAAATACAGTCTGTTTGTGTAGATATGACAAAGTGGTGTAAAGATCAGCAGGTGGAAGAACTGGTCGCGACGTATAACAACAACAACTTAACGATGTGTCTCGATAAACACGCTTCCTGGCGCAATGTACGCACTCGAAACAACATTCCCCACCCCTGGTACGATGCGGATATAGCAGATGCCCGCGAAAGGAGACGCAAACTAGAACATCTGTGGAGGAGGACCAAGCTAGAGATACATCGTCAGTTGTATGTTAACTCACGTGATGAGTGTTCTGCATTGATAATGGAAAGAAAAATGGGATATTTCCAAGAACGTTTAGAATACGCTGACAACAAAAGTATGTTTCGCATTCTGCGATCTCTTGATGTCCATCAAATGCAACTTCCCGAATTCAATTCAACGAAGGAAAGTTGTGATTCATTTTCACGTTACTTCCAAGAGAAGATTGAGAAGCTGCTTAATAGCTTGCATTGCCACATTGCTGTAGATCATTCAGTGGACGAGACACCTTGTTTTAGTGACTCTCTCGAAGTGTTTGAGCCTACCAATACAGCCGTCTATTCTCGCCAACACAGATAAGACGTGCGCGCTTGATTCCCTTCCCACTAAACAACTGAATGATAACATAGACTCTATTGTGCCTATCGTCACATGCATTACAAACGCCTCTCTAGTGAATGCAGTTATGCCTAGACTGCTTAAGCAGGCAATTGTTCGGCCATTGCTAAAGAAACCATCACTCGATAAGGACGCACGGAACAACTACCGTCCAGTTTGCAATCTAAGCCATCTATCCAAAGTCATCGAGAAAGTTATTGCCCGAAGGTTCATCTGTCATATTTCCGATCAGCAAATGCAGGATTGTTTCCAATCAGCTTACCGGGAAAATCATTTAACTGAAACCGCATTGTTATGTGTTACAAATGCCATGAAAGTCGCGATTGATAACAGACAAGGTACAGCACTTGTGCTCATCGACTTAGTGCCGCCTTTGATACAATCAACCACAAGATAACGATTCAGCGGCTACGCTTCGTCATGGCATTGTGGGCAAGGCGCTTGGCTGATTGCAATCCTATCTGCAGAATCGGACTCAGCGAGTAGTCATTCGTGATGCGTCATCGAACACAACATGTTTGACATCGGGTGTCCCGCAGGGTTCGGTGCTTGGACCATTGCTATTCTCGCAGTACGTCCAACCCATCGTCGATATAATCAGAGCGCATGGACTTTCGTTTCATCATTACGCGGATGATCTGCAATTGTTTTGTCACTTTGACCTAACCGTGACAGCTTTGGCTACTACGCTGCGATGTATGGAAGACTGTTTGGATGTTGTGAAACAATGGATGACATCAAACTGCCTGCGCATGAATGACAATAAAACGGAATATCTCCCTGTGGTACCCAGGACTGCAGCTGCACTCGTAGGTGATGTCACAATTATTGCGTTCCGATCTGTTCGTAACCTTGGTGTCGCCTTGATCTTAAGAAGCAAGTGTCAAGCATCGTCAGTGTGTATTCGTTCCATCTCCGCTGCATTAACCGGATGAGCCGTTATCTTCCAATGACAACAAAGGAACGTGTCGT
This sequence comes from Lamellibrachia satsuma, assembly GCA_033239005.1. NCBI lineage: Eukaryota > Metazoa > Annelida > Polychaeta > Sabellida > Siboglinidae > Lamellibrachia > Lamellibrachia satsuma. Next base: position 1,708,282 of record BSQZ01000068.1, on the reverse strand, counting down.
CAATGCCATTATTACATCACGGCTTGACTACTGCAATTCTCTTCTATATGGTATTTGTGTTAACAACATTGCTCACCTGCAGAGGATGCACAATTCGGCTGCGACGTTAATCTTACGCCGGCCACGAAGCGATAGCGCCACGCCTCTTTTGTGTATTATTCACTGGCTCCCTGTAGAGCGCAGAATCGAGTTTAAGCTCATAGTGTTTATATATAGAGCTGTGCATGGTGATGCGCCGAAATACCTATGTGACCTTGTATGCCCGTATACACCAACAAGAGTCTTGCGCTCTGCTAACAATAACATGTTAACTGTTCAGCGGACTCACGTCAAAGCTGGAGATCGTTCGTTTACAGTCGCTGCGGCGATTCTGTGGAACACTAGCTCTGCCAATTGACATTAAAATGTCAGACACTCTCCACTTTCAAGGCACGCCTAAAGACTCACTTATATATTACACACACACACACACACACACACTCACTCACTCACTCACTCACGCACGCACGCACGCACGCACGCACGCACACACACACACACACGTATTTACATTTTCTGTCTCAATCGTAGTGAGCTGTAACTAAAATTTATATTTTAGTATAGTTATTTAATTACTGTATTTATTTTACTAATTTATTTTTCTACTTTTTATATATTTATTTATTTTTATTACGTTTTAGTATTATGCATTAAAAAAATTAACCTATATATGTATATACGCGTAATATTCTATGTGTTAATTTCATAGCATACACATATATTTTATTCATTTGAAGTAGCTGCATACTGGTTGTAGAAATGGTTATAATTATTATTTTAGCCATTTTTTAAAACTACTTACAATTGTCTTGTACATGTTGTAAAGCGCCACGAACAATATAACATTGAATCTGGCGTTATATGAAATAAAATGTATTATTATTATTCTATGTTTTGGTTTATTGTTATAGCAATATCTGATGTAAACCTTCCTTTTCCAAACACAGTGTACCATGTACACTGTAATTAGTTTTGTTAATATTAAGTTTGTTAACTGCAAGCCAGTTGTGCAGTTTATTCAGCTTTTGACTATACTAATCATGTTACTAAGCAATTCTAGACTATCAGCCTATAAAATATATTAGTGTCATCCGCAAACAGTATAAATTTGAGTATACTAGAAACATTACACAAATCATTTATATGTATCAAAATAATGTTGGTCTAAGTATTGAATCTTGTGGAACGCCACATACTACTTCTAAGAGATCCGATTTTATATCACCAACGTAGACAGATTGTGTTCTTTTTGGTAAGCAGCTAACTAACGATTTAAATATGATACCGTGAATACCATTCATTTCTAATGTTGGTCTAAGTATTGAATCTTGTGGAACGCAACATACTACTTCTAAGAGATCCGATTTTACATCACCAACGTAGACAGATTGTGTCCTTTTTGGTAAGCAGCTAACTAACCATTTAAGTACTATACCGTGAATACCATTCATTTCTAAATTTTTATTAGTACATTATAATAGACAGTATCGAAAGCTTTTTTCAAGACTATGAACTGCAAAAATAAATTGCATTAATTATTTCCTTAGTCATTTCTAATAAAGCCAAAGATGTAGATGTTTTTCAGAAATCCATACTGGGTGTCATTTAGTATTTTGTTTAGTTGTATGAATTTTCCAATCTGTTATCAAAGAGTTTTTGTAGAATTTTTGAGAACTGCAGCAATAGAGAGATAGGCCTGTAGTTGTTAAATTAATTTTTTTTTTTTGCAGACAGGAATCATGTTTGCCACTTTCGTATTATCTGGAAAAATACGTTTCGAATGATGTGTTGCATATATGCGTAAGAGGTTTAGCTATGTGGGAAATTACCTTTTTCACAACATACATGTCTGTCGATTTTCCTTTACAATTGTACACAACAGTCAACAATATGTGTTCATCAATGGGTCATAAATACTTGCTTTATTTATCGGTGGTTAGATGTTTTTGGTGAGATTTGGTCCAATACAGGGTTGTTGAAAATATGAATGTAACACAACTAATTGTTTACAAGCATCGAGATCAACAAAGTTTTATGGTTTTTAATACAAAAACACAATGTGCACACACTTGTGTAGTTGAAATGTCACCAGATAGCCTGATAGTCAAATATTTTATGACATTGTGTATGTTTGAGCTATTCCATTTCTGAATACAGTGAAACAAACTTGTCTTCAAGAGGAAGTATGTTTCCCAGAGTTAAAACAAATCGTGGAACTAGGGCTGCACCAACTCTGTGGAATTCACTCCTTTTTAGCATTAAGGCTGCAGGAAATTTAATAACATTCCGACACCTTCGTATTTATCTGCACATATCCTCCTTAGTTCCTCAGCATACTCATTCAACTATTAATGACTTAATAATAGAAACTGATTTAAGATTGCCTAACTCTTTGGTTTTGAAATGTTGCTGAGCTTGGGTTCTCAATGATTTGGCCACAGTAGAATGTTGTCTTATTGTATTGTTTTATTCAGTGCTGCAGTTCTGTATAAGAATAGTTAACACATACATCATAATCATATTGGTACTCTTATAAGTTATAATGGTACATTGTGTGTATGAGAAATGTCCTCTCCAGAATACTAATTTTACAGTTTAACTTTGAAGTAAATTTTTTAAGGGAAATCCATGTAACTTTGTGTTCCTGAAATGTCAGTCTTAATGAAACAGCATCTATAGGGTTAGGAAATAATTTCGACCAAACATTTGGAACACCTTGAATTTTTAGGCTGCATGGGACTTTTTGTGCACCCTTTAGATGAAAGCGCTCTCAAGCAGACTGAGGGGAGCAGGAATGCCAATCTGCAGGCTTTGTGGCAGTCACTACAGATTGGGTGGAACACAATCCGCTCATCTACTACTGCAAGTTAGAACATTCAATGCCAAAACTATGTGCTGCAACAATTAAGTTTAAGGGTCATTATTACAGTTTGGACCCATGTGAATACATTTAAAGGTATGAGTAAGTAGGCAACAAGCAACAACAACATGCAACAAGCACTCAGTGAAGTCTTATTCCTATGTATGACTGCAACGATTCTTATGAAAGGCACAATGTTGATTATCATCACAAAGTTTCAGAATCCAATCTCAAACTTTCTGCGTTTCTTTTTTCCTGTTGAAGTACTTCCTGGAGCATTATATACCATTACATTAGTAGCACAAGATGGCATCACTGTATCATGATCCTGAGAAAAAGATAGAACTTCAGATGAATAGCTGGCATCATGTTCGCTGCCTGTTGGAGATTCAAGTGTCTGCTTTTTGTTACTTGGTGATAGCAACTGTTCAAATTTAGGTAGGTAATGTTCCAAAGGAACACTTTTTGGTGGATGCCATGTTGTGGTTGCTGGTAATAGTGAATGACGAAGTCTAGGTGGTGTGCTCTGAAATCCTGGCTTCCCATGGCTTCTCAATGATACAACACTATCCACACTTGAAGATGATAAGTACCGCCTACGAGGAATGTGTGATGGTTGCACCGTATGCTGTGTTAGAGGAGACATGATGCTGGTGGAAACGGGAGGGCAGTCAGAAGGCTCTATTCTAACTGAAAGTGTGTCATGCTCCAGAGGATCATCCCCAGCAAGAAGATCAATGTCATCACTGTCAACATTGTGTGATGTGCCCAGCAATCCATCAGTTCTTTCGGTGACACTGGTAACTACTGCCTGCTGTGTCTTCTCTACTTGTTCTTCATCCTGCACAGAATATTCCAAATAAATGTACTGGTTTACTGCAGTTACAACACTTCTCAAAATCACACTGGTGTGATGGAAACAGGATATGTGACATAAATAGTACAACCATCATTTTTGAGAGCAGCAAAGTTTTAAAAATCTTATATTTTACAACAGAAAGATGTAATTGCAAATCGCTGTTGAAAGAGTCAAAACAAAAGAAGTCCATTTTGATATGCACCATGTGGTTGGTTGGATATGTGTCTATTAGACTAACTTCTAACACACACAAATATACATTCATTGTTTTGATTCTTCAACAAACACATCCAACCAACCACATCATGTTGCAGATCAAAATGGATCATTGTTTTGACTCTCCAACAGCGAAATAATGTCACAGTTGTTCCAGCCAAATATACTCTGGCTTACTGGGAAGGAAGAGAACCAACAGAATGGCCAAACCAAATTGTAAAGTCATGTACCCCTCTAGTTATAGCAGGGAGACAAGTTGTGTGTAAACGGAGTGATGAAGGAAAACAACTAAGTAAGCGAGTGCGGACGAATAGGTCAGCCTCCTAGAAAACGCTATATCAAAACAAACTGTCCCAGTAGAAGACTACAACTATATTAACGATGTCTGCTGACCCGTCCTAGAATACCTACTGCACTCAAAGATGTTGTTCTAGAAAGCGAACAGTGTAGTTACATAAAGCAGGCAGGGTAGTGTCCAGATATATATTTGTGTGGGTTAGCCTAGGATGTCCAGAATAGTGGTCCACGACTGAGACTGCTCCGTTGACTTATAAGGACATGCCCTCCCTTCTGGGAGGACTGATCATGACTGTGCCTGGCGCAAGAGAGCGTATAAATGGATGCCAAAAATACAGATAGTCAGTTTTTAGTTTGGTCTTGATGGAAGAGTGTTTAGTTTTAGTTTAGTCTTGATGGAAGAGCGTTAAAATGAGTTTTAGTTCTAATATTGATGGAAGAGTGTTTAGTTTAAATTTAGCCTCGATGGAAGAGTGTTTAGTTTTAGTTCTAGTCTTGGTGGAAGAGAGTTAGAATGAGTTTTAGTTAGTCAGTTCTGGTGGGCGTACGACTACGCATAGATCTGTCATCATGTAGTCTTAGACAACAGAAATGATTGTCTATGTATGTAACTGTATCATCTTTTGTCTGATTAAAGTCATAACGAGTTTACCTGGAATCTTCTGAGTGAAGTTGACAATAATCAGACAGAGGAGTGTCACTGAATTTTATAGTGATGAGCACGCCAGTTGACAATAATCAGACAGAGGAGTGTCACTGAATTTTATAGTAACGAGCACGCCAGTTGACAATAATTAGACAGAGGAGTGTCACTGAATTTTATAGTAACGAGCACGCCAGTTGACAATAATCAGACAGAGGAGTGTCACTGAATTTTATAGTAACGAGCACGCCAGTTGACAATAATCAGACAGAGGAGTGTCACTGAATTTTATAGTAACGAGCACGCCAGTTGACAATAATTAGACAGAGGAGTGTCACTGAATTTTATAGTGACGAGCGCGCCAGTTGACAATAATCAGACAGAGGAGTGTCATTGAATTTTATAGTGACGAGTGCACCATTCAAACTTAAAACAGGACATTAATTTGTATCACAAGATACATGGCGAGCGCGAACAATTGTTGTTATACGGACAGCAAACACGTCCGACGATCCTTGGATGGACAGGTGGCCGACAGCCCGACCCCAAAGCTCGACGTCACAGCTCCAACGGCTACTGCGACCGCCAGCAGACGACGGCATGGCTGGCTGTAATAAGTGCCCTACGGTATTACACAGGCAGCCTTGCAGTGGACCTGCCCGTCACCGTTCACCGTGCTTATTATTTGTGAGTACAGCCGCATCTTTCATATTCTGTCGGACATTCATGCAAACCATTGCTGGCTGCCCCGTACTGCAGCCATCCCAAGCAGAAAGCGGGCCTCACTACAGCCAGAAATACCCTCCATCGGAGAGGCTAGCCTGAGCTGAGATGCGACCGACAGCCTGCCACTCGACGCAACGGAGCACGCGCCCAGGAAATCTGCACCCGACGACGATGGCTGCCAACGAGGGAATGTATCAAAACAGCCCGGACACGCCGATCCCCAAACGCCACGGCGATGCGCAAGGACGAGAGGTTACAAAAGGACTTGATGAATAAACATTTGTGTGTATGTTTTAAGGACAAATCTGCATGAGAACGTCTACAGTAAGTTGCTGGTTTATTTTAATGTGATTTTTCACGGTAATTGTTCAAAACTGATTTGGGATTATGGGAAATAGATAGACAGGATGCGTGGATTAATGTTATAAATATTGATATTCATAAATACAGTGCCAGTGGAGAAAAAGTAGCCAGATCAACCTCGAGAATTAATTACAGATTTGAATGAGCTAGGCTATGTTATGACCACTGTAGTATTTATTGAAGTCAAGATTGTGAACTTGACTTAAATGAAAGTAACGAGCGCCAACCCAAAACGTATGGTTGTCGAGTTGTATTGTTGGGAGAATAGTGCAAGTTTGGATTAAGTACAGTGGATGAAGAGACAGTTAAACTGATAAGTGACGATGTAATTCTAGTCCAACTTGACAATACATTTTTAGATATTTGTTTGGTGAGATGTTTTCATGGATGTCGAGTTGTTATTTAAATACATGAAACAATTTAGGATGGCTATATGTTGGAGGAGTCATATACTTTGTGGCAGGTTGATTTAAACTCGTGGGAAGCGATAAATCATCCTCGGTGGGGATATTGTCCTCTCTCCAAAGCTTAACATTGATATGCTCCCTCAAACGATATTACTTCTTCTTGGACATCTATTGTTTTTAACATGAATTACAATTGTTGCATGTGTATCTTAGCTTGTGACATTGATACTGCATTCTTAATTGTAATGGGAAGTTTTGATGGCCAATTTATATATGGTGCTTTTGTGAACGCATGTGTGCTAGCCTCATGGGCTTGATAATTTCGAAATCAAGTAAGTTATCCATTTACAGATATTGATCTGCCAGTGGGTCTTATGGGTAAGTTTTATTTATTAAAATGGCTCTGATTTACTAAGTAGTTGACGTACTTCGAATCAGTCCCTGCGAACACTCTGGTCGGGTTAGGTTGGGATTCTTCGTCAACAAAGTTTATTATCCATGTGAGGTTGTGAGACGGCCTCAGATATTGATCTGCCGGTCAACAGCAACATATACGTGTTATCGATGAAAGCCTAAGAATATACGTTGTTCGGACCAATATGTGTGCACAGCATGTTGGCTTAAGGGAACTTCGTATTAACTTCATGGCACCAGGCATCAGGGTTTGCCGGCATCACCATTGATGGTGATGGTCCGAGGTGGATATGTCGTGCAGCAATAAAGTGATTGCAACACTGTTGCACGGACGATTAAGGAAAGCATTACTCTAGTCTCCAGCATTATGCTACGCTAGTAGGTTTTATTTTAGTCCCTGGCTATAGATGGCCAAACTAATGAATGCTGAGTAACAGATAGGTCATAAGGATATGTCTAATTGATACGATATGTATCAGGTATTTCGTCCAACGAGGTGTTGTTGCAAACACAGTTGGCTCCGACGGTTTTGGGAATTAATTAATAATTTCTCAAATTCGCTCTTGTGTATGCGGGAATATCTATGATGATTGAATAGTGATGGGCTTATTTGTTGAGTGACGTGCAGGTCACTTATTTATGTTTAAGTTGGTAACTCAAAGTATTTTTGTTCAACAAATAGTGTTGCAAACGGTTTGGAGTTTTAAATCCATCCGCCTAGCGTATGCGGGAATCCTTTTGAAGGCTATGTTGTTGGAAGTGGATTAGCCGACAGAACGACAGAATGTAAGGGTCTGTCTAATTTATACAAGATGTATCAGGACATGCTGCATTGACAGCATTGTCTGATTTCATTGTTTAGTCAACTTGTTTGGTTGACTGATTATATGGTTAGGTGTGTTATATACACACAAATTATCTTAAAGTGGTTGATTTGCAGTGTGGTTTGCTTAACTGCTGTCTACTTGCACTTGTTGTCAGCCATGAATCTTTCCTACAGAAGCCTATAATCTCGCCTACTTTCTTGCAGTCGCGATGCTAAGTTAGTATGGTACATAATGGCTTGCTGATTGTGTATGTCAGTTGAAACATACTTTTGGGAACGATGTTTTTATTGTGGCACACTTTGTGTTCTCTTAGCATTGCTTATATTCTAACTATTGTGTGCTTTATACTTACCTCTGTGTCTTCACTGAGGTAGTGTTGTGTGTTAAGTGTGTTTTCAGCACACCACTTATATGATGTATTGCGGTTTTCAGCCGTTGTTTTTGCGTATCTTTTTCCTTGTATTAATTACGGTTTTATCGTTGTTTACACCTGTATACTTGCTTGCTGGGTATGTTGTCTTTGATGTGGCATGACTTTAGTTTCGACTGTTTTCTAACGTTGTTTAGTTAATTCGTAGTAATTAACTCAGGGGTAGGGGAGGAGTGTAAAGTCATGTACCCCTCTAGTTATAGCAGGGAGACAAGTTGTGTGTAAACGGAGTGATGAAGGAAAACAACTAAGTAAGCGAGAGCAGACGAATAGGTCAGCCTCCTAGAAAAGGCTATATCAAAACAGACTGTCCCAGTAGAAGACTACAACTATATTAACGATGTCTGCTGACCCGTCCTAGAATACCTACTGCACTCAAAGATGTTGTTCTAGAAAGCGAACAGTGTAGTTACATAAAGTAGGCAGGGGAGTGTCCAGATATATATTTGTGTGGGTTAGCCTAGGATGTCCAGAATAGTGGTCCACGACTGAGACTGCTCCGTTGACTTATAAGGACATGCCCTCCCTTCTGGGAGGACTGATCATGACTGTGCCTGGCGCAAGAGAGCGTATAAATGGACGCCAAAAATACAGATAGTCAGTTTTTAGTTTGGTCTTGATGGAAGAGTGTTTAGTTTTAGTTTAGTCTTGATGGAAGAGCGTTAGAATGAGTTTTAGTTCTAGTATTGATGGAAGAGTGTTTAGTTTAAGTTTAGCCTTGATGGAAGAGTGTTAGTTTTAGTTCTAGTCTTGGTGGAAGAGAGTTAGAATGAGTTTTAGTTAGTCAGTTCTGGTGGGCGTACGACTACGCATAGATCTGTCATCATGTAGTCTTAGACAACAGAAATGATTGTCTATGTATGTAACTGTATCATCTTTTGTCTGATTAAAGTCATAACGAGTTTACCTGGAATCTTCTGAGTGAAGTGAGTTCTTTCTATTACCGTGGTTATTGATGTCATTAAGCTAACCCTGAACGCAGTAGGGGGGACGCTTGTGACTAGGTAACTAACGGTATAGACGTAAGAAATGAGACACTCACTTATGTAAAATCAGCTTGTTTATATAACAACATCGGAAAGACAGCTGAATTTTATAAAATGGCACCAAAGTTGTCTCATGCTCGCTAATGGCATACATTGATAAAGTGTGTCGCATTGGATAGAGACATACACATTTCAGTCAACCATTCATGGTTACCACGAGTTTAAAACTTTTTATGGCTTATGGGCGTTGTTTGGAGCTACTAGCCATTTATACATTCACGGGTGGTAAAAAATATACCAGAGCATTGTAAAGTCTGCATATGTAGGTGGAACTTTCCATCTTCTGTCATTACTGAGTCTTGACATTGGTGGAGAGGAAATTACAATCTAGATCCCCAACTCTGCTATTATAAAAAATATGGGTGTTTGTTTATTGATGCTTATACGCTTAAAAGGTTGAATATGGTATATTGAATAAAGAGCACTACATTGATAAGGCAAAACATAGGGGGCACATAAGTACGATTATGGACAAATGAAACGGCTGAGGAATAATGCCGACTGCTGATAATTAGTCCTGTTTCAGTAGTCAAGTAGAGGTCAAGGAAAGCCATTTATCAAATAAGATGCTTAATGTTAACAATCATTTAATCATTAAACTGCACATTGCTACAGTACATGTTGATCTTCTAGATGTTGGCTGCAGAGCCAGGTATAGAATTAAAGAGGGACTGGCAATGATGAAGCCACATATTCTTTACATAAACCTGTTGAAACATGGAACAGTTTTTCTCCACGCCATTTGTGAATTTGGCTGAATCATTCGTACTTCGTCCAACTTCCTGTCTTGGTTGACGTCTTTCTGGGAACTAGACATGACCCGCCAAACTTCAAACAGAGTTTCTAGGAATTACACGTCCGGCCAATGACGACTGATCCACTGCCAGTTAAAGTGAAGTCACTTCCCGAATATTACAACATCCACAATTGGCCACATACCAAATGCCCGAAATTCATAGGGATGTAGCCCATTGGTTAATGTAGCAACAATAAGTTCCACGTTTCAATGGTGTTATCTGCCAGGGGTATTGTTGTACTTGGCAGTCCCCCTGACAACAAGGATGACTTCCGTATCAGAGATAGATGAATGGTTGGAATGAGTGTTGAGCACATGGTCCACCCAGCTCCATGAGCCGTGTGCACCACTAACATAAGTAAGCATGAGAAGGGAGAAGCAATATGTCGGCCCCTTGAGGCTTGAAATTTGATGTGACACTGTTTTAAAGTGACAGAAATGTGCAAATATAAAATGGCTCTGGCATTCATGATGTCGTCATCAATGAAATTGTCTAAAACAATATGATTGAGAATGGATCACAGTAAAACGTTCATTCAATTAAGATAAAAGTCTACTATTGGTGCCGGACCATATCATAAATAACTTAAATAATTAATAATATAATAGACATGTATACAAAAGTATTAAAGGTAAGGTATTTGCCGCTCATGTAATAACATAATGTTCTTGGTACGGTACTAGTATAAACATCTGTAAATGACAATACCCGCCAAAATGCATTTAATAAGCCAGATACATAATGTTTGCATCTTTACTGTTTCGTTATGAAAAGTTGCGAGAAGTGTTTATGGCAGAGCTAGGCGAAGCTTGCTTTGCCGAATGTTAATGAGATGCAATATCACGTGATCGCGGGATCATAGTACATGTGCAAATGTTTGATAAATTCCGATTTATGTAATAACTATACTTGAATACTGAGAAGTTGTTGTTTGCTACATGCAATTAAATATTTTGTTACTTCTCTGTTGTGTAACCTATATTCTTTATGTAGTGCAATTATGAATCTATGATTACTGTTCAGTTACACGTGTGGTTATTGTGGTGTGGTGTATTTAAACCATGTTGAAAAACACGGTTGAAGAGGATGAAGAAGTGGACTGAAGAAATTATGTAGAGATGCTAATTGCAGTGTTGCAATATATCCATTAACTGGATGTAAACTAATTTTGTTTCCGATATTTTAAGGGATGATAGTCTTTTACATAATTTACAAATGTATTTCATATGCAAAGTATTACAGTTTTACTCTTTTTCCTCAGCATCACCCTAAAATAGGTTGTCCTCATAGACAAGTTCAAAAACCCATTACTGTATATTCACCCACCTATAAATAGTATTAAACACTTTATAAATGTATTAATATGAACTTCAATGTTTATGATAACAGTACATTCAGTTCGGATGTCATACTGCGGTCAGGGACATGATAACATATGGTAGAACAAACAGATTATTGTGCCACATTACACTAGTATATCACATGAATTTATTTCAATAATACGTTTTATCATAAGAGTAACGCCAGGCCACAGCTACTGTGCCCGGCTTTCATACTGCTGTCCGGGTCGCGAGCAGACACTGAGACACGCCAGCGTCCGTGTTTGCTGTCATACTGCTCCACCCAGTACTACTACTACTAATGTCTACTGACAATTATCACATAATCCAAACTTGTAATTGAATTAATTTGAGTTGTTGATTAAGTTGCCCATGTTATGGGGGCTTCAGTCCGACTGGGTAGGTCGAGTCGAGACAACGATGATCGACGGATAAATTAAATGTACGAATAATATAGAATGTTGTTAACGGACATATATATTGTTGATAACATTCATTGCATCAACACAATCTTAAACAATGTATTAATACACATTTTCTTCTATTCTTAATTTTTTTATTTGTATCACAAACGGAGTAAAAATAAACTTTCTTGTTCTTGTTCTTGAAGGCTTAACAATATTTTCCTTAGGAATTAGACATTTTTTAAACAATTTAAATGTATCCATAACTTGTATGTGACAAATTTAAACAGCATAACATCAAATACCTTCTTCTGAAGCAGATCATGGACACAGTACTCCTCCTTCCATAGCTTTGTCACAAGTTGGCTGGTTGTGTCAACAAAGCGGCTGGGCTCGTGTGTCGACAAGCAGGTGTCAATTTCCATATTTGTCTCCTCCATATTGGGAATAATTACTCCCTGTAGGAAATTAAAAACATTGCACCAATTATAGTTCAGATATTTAGGCATATAAAGTAGCAGTTACAAATTTATACTAAAATATTTTGTTGTAAACAATATCATTTTATTTGACATGTGGCAGCTGTATCTTGATTATATAAACTATTTTCGAGAAAGTACACTTATTTTAAGAAAGTACATATGGCATGTGGCTACCATAAATCTTGTAAAACCTCATATTACAAATCAGTGGATCCACAAAAATTTCAGTGAGCTTCATTAAAAAGCAGGAAATTGCAGTGACAGGACATTATCATTTCTGAACAGACTGTCTAGGTATATGCCACCATTCAAATATACCTTTGTTGCATAAACCTACAATGCATAGAAACAAACTTTCATAGACATATCAGCTAAAAAGCCAGAAATGTGTTAGCCTAGTTCTACATACCTTGTGGACTGTTTCCCTGAACTGTGCACCAAACAGGAGGGAGTTGCCACACATGTGACACATGTCAGATTCACCAATAGTACCATTTGCTGACACCGTAGTGGTAGTAGACAACTGTGGCATGCAGAGAGAGCACAGCACATGTGGGTATGTCTGGTTATTGAGACCTGCAAACAATTTTGTTTATTAAATGCCTATTAAAAACCTTTCAGGTGCGGTGGTGACACAGGTCTGTGTGATGTGTCTAGTGCTGTAGTGTAGTGAGTAATTTGTAGTGCATGCGCTTCACACTTTCGTTTTAAGCTATAGCCGCCAGCTAGTTCCCTCATAGGGGTAAAAAGGGACCTGAGTGTGCAAGCCTCACTTACCAGCACATAGCCAAGCTACAGACTTTAGGATAACTTCCAAGTGGCCCAGTAACGGCGCACCTTACTGCCCCAGGCTAACATGCTCAAGATCTAGGGGAAGGACAACTCTAATTACAAACCTGGGCAAATCAAGCTCAGCAACCATAGCAGGTTGTTGGTCTAGGAGACGAAAAACTCAGATTCCAAACCATAGGTTACTTGCCCTGTCCCAATTCCGAATAAGATACACTATATAGGGTTGGGCATGAAGCTAATTACCCCTTCCCATAAAAAACATGACTGTGGAAACCACAAAAGTAACAGATGTCATTAGTGGGAGTGATATTGTTACATGTAATTCCCGAGGACGAATACCTGTGTTGGAACGACACGCACATGACAACTGTTGGGAATGCCAAAAGGAAGCCAACAGCCCAAATATACCACACAAAACATCACAAACCACACCAAAGTGATACATGAGAATAGTGTGCGGGAATGTATGCCTCATGTAAAACAGCAACAGACATTCTAGGTATCAGAGACGTTAGATGGACTGCATTTAGAGAGACCAGTTGCAATCATTCTTCATACCGAATCATATAAAAACCTCATGAATGATAGAATTATTAGTGCAAGATTCTATTCTAGGTTTGTACAACAGATATCATATACAAATGTACTGCCCAACAAATGACACTGATAATGAAGAAAAGACACATCTTCAGAAGCTTGTTTGCTCAGATAAAAGGAAAATGGTCGACAATATGGTTGAAGAAGCAGAGAAAGCAGCACAAATGAATCACATTGGAATTCTATACAGAAGCACTAAGCAGAAACAACAGTCCTGTGGAATAAGAGGAAACTATGATAAATTACTGTGTGCTATAATCTTGCTACTACAGGCCACATACCTGTTATAATTTATATGCATGTGGACAGTGTGCCAGATGTAGTACCTAACAATAATACTCAGCTTCGTCTTGACTGGTCAACAGGTAAACCTAAGCAAAATCCTATATTTGAGTTAGAAAGAAAGCTGATGCTGGATGCAAACATGCAATAAGGTTTATAAAAAAACATGAAAATGAGCTGAGGTATGAAGCTGTTGCTAAATAGCTTGCAAACCATACTAACGATACATTTTGGATAGAGATTAAAACTATTAACAGTAGCAAGGTCCCCTTGGCCACTAGTATAAATAGTATCAACAGTGAAGAAAATAGAACTTGTTTAATTGTGTAAATAATAGTAGTGCAAAAACATAGCATTTGATTTTAGCTATGTATTAACTTTAGCTTAGTTTAAAAGTGTTGCTTGAAGAAGTGAAAGGTGCTGTAAGAGACCTTGACTGTAATGAGTTGTGGCCTTGATGGTATTTATGCAGAGCACCTGTTAATGTGTTTTACATGTCTGTTGGTACATGGCACACTACCCAGTTCCATGATTTCTGTAATACTAATGCCTATAATTAAAAATAAAACTGGCAAAATAAACAGCAAAGACAATTACAGACCAACAGCACTGGCAAATGTTTTGTCTAGTTTTTTTAAAAACTCTTGCTCAGTAGAATGTATTACTTTCTGTCAACCAGTTATCAGTTTAGATTTAAAAAGAAACATGGCACTGACATGTGCTGAAAGAGGCTATTGCTAAATATCAAGCTTTGAACAGCTGCTTATTTGTCTTTAAGCAATTAATTTTAGTCTTAGTAGAAGTCTCCCTTCCCTTATATGACACTATTTTTATTTTCAGACCGTACTCTATATTCTTACCACTTTGTTTTCTCGTGTCGGCTTAAATGTAATATATTGTATGGTTTTTGTGTTGAATACTTTGTAGAGTAGAAAATTTACTTGCGGAGGGTCCACCTGTACAGGATTTAAAGAATGATCTGGAAAAGCAGATCGGATCAGACTGTTCTTGAAATGACTGGAGAACAAGTCACATAAAGACTTGATTGAGACATGACTATGTAGAGTCGGAGCAGGCCCTGCAACATTTGGTGACAGAAGCGTGATTTCGGTGAGTGGACTGCATATTTAGAACTGTGAAAATGCCGAGACTTGACTGAATTTAGGCGAGCCTGTCGTCAGTCACCGAGACAGACTGAATGGGCATCAACGTCGTCGCGATATCCGGGAAACGAGCAGTAGCCGGCCTCATGGAGCGGAGACCAGGAGTAGGAGGAATCAGTAATGCCCTTACCGAGGTCATCGAGGTTCGCACCTTTGGCAGCCAAGATGGGAGACTATACATCAAAGGCACGATTGAAGGGCAGCCATGCAAGATCCTCGCAGCACGGGTGCCAGTGTATCTGTTGTAAAGAAGAGCATCCTGCGATGGGTTGACAAAGTTGAACAGCAACAAGGAATTCCGCACCTGCAGACTGCTACAGGAGATGTGACTCCATCTATGGCGGTGAAGATTGGCATCTTCAAGAATTGCCAGCAAGTGGTTGTAGCTGACTTCACAGCCGACTGTATACTGGGCCTTGACTTCATGAATGCGTTTAACTGTCGAGTCGACATCCCGAACCATATTCTGGAACTGCAAGACATGCAAGTACCACTTCTCCAGAGTGCATCTTGCGATGTACCCATGTGTCATCGGTTAACATTAAACTGCGATTTCAAACTCAAGTCGAGGACCGAGGTAAATGCGCCGGCTGTGATGGTAGCGGGAAGTGTGTACGATGGTCGGGGTGTAGTTGAACCAGTTGATGACGCTACAGATGGCTTTGTGGTGGGCAGAACGCTGGTTGACTACTCAAATGACGTCGTTCCAGTTTGACTTGCGAACACCACGAGGAACCCTATATATCTAAAGAAGGGTACAGTGGTTGGGAGCTGTCACGCAGTCTGCTATGTCAAGTAGGGAGAGACCGGCATACCCAGCAAATGGGGTAGCCTTCTACCTCCTAATCTGGAGGACTTGTACAACAACAGCAACAAAGATCTGGACTCAGAACAGCAGCAGATGTTCATGGAACTGTTGCTTGAATTTCAAGATGTTTTCTCCTCTTTGCCGAACGATCTCGGTCGCACCAGCATCACGAAGTACGTGATAGACACTGGGGATGCTCGACCGATACATCAGACTCCCTGCCAATTACCGCTGGCGAAACAAGAGAATACACAGGTTGAGACCATGCTGAAGCAAGGGTTAATTGAGGCTTTGGCTAGCGCAGGGTCTTCACACATTGTCATGGTTAAGAAGAAGCACGGCACTATGCATTTTTGTGTTGACTACTGCCTGCTGAATGACTTGACTTGGAAGGACTCTTACCCATTGCCACATATTGACTCTACTCTTGAGGCCTTCTCCGGTTCGTGGTTCTACACCCTGGACCTGAAAAGTGGCTACTGACAGGTGGAGATGGACGAAGTGGACAAGGAGAAGACTGCGTTCTCCATTGGTACTGGACTCATACCATTTGGCCTCTGCAATGCACCAGCGACTTTTGAGAGACTCATGGAACTGGTGCTTCGTGTTTTGCCATGGACAACTTGCCTAGTGTACTTGGACGACATCCTGATACACAGCAGATCCTTCACTGACAACATGCGCTGCCTACGAGAGGTGCAACTCAGCCCTAAGAAATGTAACATGTTTTGTTGGGAGGTCACGTATCTCAGACATGTCATCAGCGCTAACGGCATGGCTACAGACCCGACAAAGACCGCTGTCATAGATGAGTGGCCCGTGCCAAACACAACAAAGGATATTCGCCATTTCATTGGCCTTTGTACGTATTACCGGAGATTTGTGCCAGAGTTTGCTCCAATCACTAAGCCACTGCATCGGTTAACAGAGAAAGGAAAGGCATTTTCTTGGACAGATGAGTGTGCTGCCGCATTTCAATATCTGAAGAAAGTACTGACTGTGGCACCAGTGTTGGAGTTTCCTGAGATTGATGGTGATTTCATAGTGGACACTGACGCCAGTGATGTTGGAATCAGCTGCGTCTTATCCCAGGTGCAGGATGGAAAAGAGCAGGTCATCGCATACTACAGTAGGACTATGCAAAAGAAAGACTTAGCAAAACTACTGTGTCACTAGGAAAAAGCTGATTGCAGTCGTCACAGCCGTGGGACAATTTCACCACTACCTATACGGCCGTAAGTTTCTTGTGAGAAGTGATCACGCCTCCCTGCAATGGCTGTTGTGGTTTAAGAACCCAGAGGGTCAGATGGCCCGGTGGTTGCAGAAACTGCAGGAGTATGACTTTAAGGTGATCCATCGCGCAGGAAAGGGTCATACCAACAATGACGCCTTGTCCAGGGTGCTGCGACCATATCTGGTGTCAGAATGTCGCCACTGTCTTCGCAATGAGCAGCGGGTGGAGGACACTACTGCAAACGTACGTGTGGTGAGGGACACTGAAATTGAGTTGAAGTCACTAAGTGAGCAGCATCTCACAGATGCCAGTATTGCTCCTGTCCTGAAATGGAAAGAACTGGGACAGCGGCCAAGTTGGGGGGATGTGCCCGTGATGAGCGAAGACGTGAAGATCTACTGGGCCCAATGGGACAGCCTCCAGATGCGAGAGGGAGCTCTCTACCGGCACTGGGAATCACCTAGAGGCGATATAGTTTTGTGGCAATTTATTTTGCCCAAAACTTAAAAAAATAAAAACCAACGGGAGGCCATTTAGGTGGAGACAAGACACTGGGAAAGGTGTGCCAATGCTTCTACTAGACAAAATGTTGTGTCGATGTAGATGCATGGTTTAGGCGATGTGGCATATGCGCTGCGAAGAAGGGCACTGGCAAGAATGCACAATCATCACTGCAGCAATATGAACTGGACTTCATGGATCCTTTCTCAAAGACCAAGGCTGGGAACCGACACCTGTTGGTAGTGATGGACTATTTTACAAAGTGGCTGGAAGCCTATGTGTTGCCTAAACAAGACGCTACTACTGTTGCATCATTGCTCATCAACGAATTCATATCTGGATACGGTGTCCCAGTGGAGATCCATTCTGATCAAGGGTGAAATTTCGATTCTGATCCGAGATGTGCCAGTTATTGGGCATCCACAAGACGAGGACAACTGCTCTACATCCGCAGTCTGACAGCATGGTGGAGCGGTACAATCAGACTTTAGGTCGGCAGCTTGCGATGTTCATTGGAGAAAACCAAGATACTTGGGACCAGAAGCTGCCACTGCTTCTGATGTCGTATCGGTCGGCTGTGCATGACACCACTGGGTGTCATGCATATGTCAATGCTGACATATGGATGCGAGATTACAATACCTGTCATTGTGGGTGCCCTGATGAAGAGCCGGTGGAGTACTGCAGGTATGTGGCTGACCTCGGCTAGACTCTGTCTATGAGTTTGCTCGCTCACTGGCCCAGCTGACACATGGCAGAGTGAAGCGCCACTACGATCTTCGTGCTGACAAGAATCGGTTCGACATTGGCGATCCTGTATGGATGAACAATCCCCAGCAGAAGAAAGGCATGTGTCCCAAGCTGGCGAAACAGTGGGAAGGACTGCACAACGTTGCCAACCGGGTCAATGATGTCCTGTATCAGGTGCAACGTGGACGCCGTAAAACACCGAAGTTGGTGCATAAGGACCGACTGCGACAGTACAGAGGTGTGACAGAGACAACCGACGATGTCCTGGTTCCGGGCAAGACAACGTTGCCACCAAAGGACGGCAATCGTCAAGTGAACCTGCGAGGGAACAGTTGCCGTCGACGAGCAGTGGGCCAAGAGTCATTCCACGAGACTCAAAGAAAAAGGAATAAACCTGTACGATATCGTGACTGAGTTTCCTTATGTGCATATGGTAGTGTAGTACATGCTGGGACTGCAATGTGTTGTGGTGCATATGGTAGTGTAGTACATGCTGGGACTGCAATGTGTTGTGGTGCATATGGTAGTGTAGTACATGCTGGGACTGCAGTGTGTTGTGGTGCATATGGTAGTGTAGTACGTGCTGGGACTGCAATGTGTTGTGGTGCATATGGTAGTGTAGTACATGCTGGGACTGCAATGTGTTGTGGTGCATATGGTAGTGTAGTACGTGCTGGGACTGCAGTGTGTTGTGGTGCATATGGTAGTGTAGTACATGCTGGGACTGCAATGTGTTGTGGTGCATATGGTAGTGTAGTACGTGCTGGGACTGCAGTGTGTTGTGGTGCATATGGTAGTGTAGTACATGCTGGGACTGCAATGTGTTGTGGCACATATGGTGGTGTAGTACGTGCTGGGACTGCAGTGTGTTGTGGTGCATATGGTAGTGTAGTACATGCTGGGACTGCAATGTGTTGTGGTGCATATGGTGGTGTAGTACGTGCTGGGACTGCAGTGTGTTGTGGTGCATATGGTAGTGTAGTACGTGCTGGGACTGCAATGTGTTGTGGTGCATATGGTAGTGTAGTACGTGCTGGGACTGCAGTGTGTTGTGGTGCATATGGTAGTGTAGTACGTGCTGGGACTGCAATGTGTTGTGGTGCATATGGTAGTGTAGTACGTGCTGGGACTGCAGTGTGTTGTGGTGCATATGGTAGTGTAGTACGTGCTGGGACTGCAATGTGTTGTGGTGCATATGGTAGTGTAGTACGTGCTGGGACTGCAATGTGTTGTGGTGCATATGGTAGTGCAGTACATGCTGGGACTGCAATGTGTTGTGGTACATATGGTAGTGTAGTACGTGCTGGGACTGCAATGTGTTGTGGTGCATATGGTAGTGCAGTACATGCTGGGACTGCAATGTGTTGTGGTACATATGGTAGTGCAGTACATGCTGGGACTGCAATGTGTTGTTGTGCATATGGTAGTGCAGTACATGCTGGGACTGCAGTGTGTTGTGGTACATATGGTAGTGTAGTACGTGCTGGGACTGCAATGTGTTGTGGTGCATATGGTAGTGCAGTACATGCTGGGACTGCAGTGTGTTGTGGTACATATGGTAGTGTAGTACGTGCTGGGACTGCAATGTGTTGTGGTGCATATGGTAGTGCAGTACATGCTGGGACTGCAATGTGTTGTGGTGTATATGGTTGTGTAGTACGTGCTGGGACTGCAGTGTGTTGTAGTGCATATAGTAGTGTAGTACATGCTGGGATTGCAATGTGTTGTGGTGCATATGGTGGTGTAGTACGTGCTGGGACTGCAGTGTGTTGTGGTGCATATGGTAGTGTAGTACATGCTGGGACTGCAATGTGTTGTGGTGCATATGGTAGTGTAGTACGTGCTGGGACTGCAGTGTGTTGTGGTACATATGGTAGTGTAGTACGTGCTGGGACTGCAATGTGTTGTGGTGCATATGGTAGTGTAGTACGTGCTGGGACTGCAATGTGTTGTGGTGCATATGGTAGTGCAGTACATGCTGGGACTGCAATGTGTTGTGGTGTATATGGTTGTGTAGTACATGCTGGGACTGCAGTGTGTTGTGGTGCATATGGCAGGGGTCTCTTTTGGGACGCGCCATGCGCCAATGGCGCGTTCCCCTGTAGAATGACGCGCATCCATCTTAACGCTTGGGACAATTGGCGCGCGGGCTTGCCTATAGTTGGGCCCGTATCATGTTGTCACTTTGATAACACCACTTTGCTGTTGTACGTCGGTTGAAAAGTCCTCATAACCAGTAAACATATAAAGGTTATACTAATTTAGTGTAGTCTTATATTGCTAATATAACCACTCGTATCGTTGATGCGGCTATTTTATACGGTAGTCCTACGTTCTTGCGTCGCTCTTACCACGACTACGTGACTTCGCCTTGACAGTAGAAGCAACAAACAGTGGCGCCACATAGCGGAGTCCGAATAAACACACAATGCTTACGCGGTGTTTCGTATACGCGACATTGTCGCTCGTTCACCGAAATTCAATATGCCGCCAAAAAAAAGAAAACTGAATCAGCCGGACATCCGAAATGTTTTCCGTCAAAATGTAAGTATATATTCATTATACGGTGCCTTAGAACGTGTCGTTTTGTGATACAAGTAATTCGTAATTGGCATAAATCGTAACTTGCACATATGACGTAATATCTCCCACGACAACCGTAGCGTCCGTATTATCTTAATTGCGTTTACATGCAATATTTATCATACATTAATTTAGGAAATACCTCATAATAACTGTCGTTCAACATCCGAATATTTAAACAATTTGGAGTTGTGTCCTAATACGCTTATCATTATCATGGGACGTGCCAGTGCCACAGTGGGCTCTGTATTGCCTATAATTATGCTAGTCCGTCAACGCCAGTTGTCAATACGCGGAAGTTGGACCAAGTAACAAAGTGTATTGTGTGATAAATAAAGCCAAATTTAACAGCCAAAAAACGTATATAAGTAAGGGTTATGTTGTGGTGGTTGCATGTCTGTTATTCCGTGTATAATTGTGTGTGCAAATTGCTGTACATAGAGCTATTCTGTAGTAATTTGCTATTGTCAGTTCGATATCATCTTGTTAATAAACCAACTTTACATGTCATCACCTAGTGCAACTGTTTTGGATCATTGCCAATTATGATTAATTAATTTTACTTATTCAATTATATGTATTCAATGGTTTTTACAGACTCTAACACCGGGACAAATGACTACACCAGAGCAGACAACTGGAAGTAGACAGGGACTGGAGCTTCGTCGGGAAGTACACCGGGGCAGGAGCAAGGGACTTTGTCTGGAGGTACAGGTGAACAGGAGCAAGAGACTTTGTCTGGAGGTACACGTGGACAGGAGCTAGGGACTTTGTCTGAAGGCACAGGTGAACAGGAGCTAGGGACTTTGTCGCCAGCTACGCAGGGACAGGAGCAAGCAGCTTCATCGGGAACTACGCAGGGACAGGAGCAAGGGACTTTGTCTGGAGGTACATGTGGACAGGAACATGGGACTTTGTCGCCAGCTACGCAGGGACAGGAGCAAGCAGCTTCATCGGGAACTACGCAGGGACCAGAGCAAGCGGCTTCGACGAGAAGCACACCTGGACCCAGGAAGAGGAGCTTCCAAAAGGTGTGGCTGTCAGCCTATAAATGGCTCTGATATGATAATAGAAAAGATCTGATGCACTGCCAGCTGTACAGGGAAGCCAAATCCAACAGCACAATGGCCAAAGGAACGAACAACTTTCGGACATCAACAATTACACGCCACTTGACATTTTCAGACATTTTGCAGAATCTCACTCTGACATCACTGCGAAGTAAGTGACCAGTTGATGCGAGTGCACTTGGAAGGAGGGAGGTTGGAGGAGTTTGATTTCAAACTAGCATTGAAAACATGGCGCGAACATTGCCACCGCAAAATCTTTGCTAACTAAAGTGATGGGTCATTCCACAGTGCCCAATGTAAAGGATGATGATCTAAGACAAAATAGAAGTGATTTCCAGTAATTTTGTCTGCAGGAAGTGTCATCCGGACTTTACATAATTTCAGCTTCTGTGGGTTCACCTTGACCAGAACAGTTGTCTTGCTCAATCAAGTAACATATTTGTTTCATCAGCTTTATTGTGTTGGTATGTTTTATTCCCAAATTACACAGTGGATGTGACCAGTCATTGGGTTGTGCAAGTGTCTTGAGTTCTGTAATTATTGTTACTTGTTATGTGAAAGGTATAGAAAGTACTACCTTGCAAACTTTGAATAAAAACAATCTTTGTAGTTGGTGTCAAGTATTAGGGCTGAGTGTTACATAGCATCCATGTCAGTGGCCCTGCCCAAGTTCTAGTAAGTAAAGCTATAATTATATAAATTGTAATTTATTATCTGGCCGATACATAGCTATCAGGTGAAGTATTAGCACTATATTTATATCTGTTAGGATATAAATATGCCGTTAGTTATGATTGTATTTGTGTGAATGACTACCGCTAGATATTAATTTATTTATTTTACTTGGCACAGTTGTGACACGTTTATTTTGTTATTTATTTAGCATTCTGTTATGTATAGCAGCAATAATTAATGTGGGTATATTAATAATTATTATAAATTATCAGGAGGGATAGTAATCACTAATGAATAATGTCCAGTTAGTGACGCGTTGTTTTTAACAAAATATTTGATATGTGTGCAATTAATTATAATTATGGATAATTTGCATCTCATATTGATTGTATACTTCCAGATTGTTTTGACACCAGTCAAAATAAAAAAACATGTTTTGTCTAAGATGTTCTTCTTGTGATTTGATTGTCATATATATGTTAATCTAGACTGTCACAGTCAGTATGTATATTCTTATGCTGCAGATACAGTACACATACTGGTGTGCCTTGTGCATGTCTGCTGACAATGAAATACTTCCTTCAATGCACATACATCAACATACTTGTTACATGATGTAGACAACATTGTACAATTTTTTAGCAGTAATATTAACTCCTTGTGTAAAGCTTTTTGAAAACAGCCTTTCTTTACACGGTACTTGTGGAGGATTCCAGAATAGTTTCACTTTAAATAATTGCTTTAACGTCATACCAATTTTGTACGTACAACATAAGTTGTTCTTTTGACATACATGATCCGCCGCATTTGTAATGTAAAACAGATCTCCGGCTAAAACTATACTGACCCAATCATCATTGAAATGACCCATACAATTTTGCTTGTATGGGACAATTGGCCCATGCCTATTTTTTCTAGGGAGACCCCTGATATGGTAGTGTAGTACATGCTGGGACTGCATTGTGTTGTGGTGTATATAGTTGTGTAGTACATGCTGGGACTGCAGTGTGTTGTGGTGCATATGGTAGTGTAGTACATTCTGGGACTGCAATGTGTTGTGGTGCATATGGTAGTGTAGTACGTGCTGGGACTGCAATATGTTGTGGTGCATATGGTAGTGTAGTACATGCTGGGACTGCAGTGTGTTGTGGTACATATGGTAGTGTAGTACATGCTGGGACTGCAGTGTGTTGTGGTGTATATGGTTGTGTAGTACATGCTGGGACTGCAGTGTGTTGTGGTGCATATGCCGTAAGTGGCCAGTGTTGAAATGGAGAAGATGTATATGGCCTGCTTATGCAGAAGTAGCCTGTGTTTGTTATACAGAACTCGTTGTAAGAGACACTGCGATTAATAGTGTATTGCATTCCATGAGGCAAAGATCGTGCTGTACTGCATGCTTGGGCTACATTGTAGGTAGACAGTCAATGCCTGATTATAGATCGGTATAGAAAGTTTACTGAACATTCTTCAGGATAGTTCATTTTCAAATCAGATAACTTTAATTTTTTTCATATCCAAGGTGTGTTTAATTTACCTGGTAGAGGCTTTCGTCAATGTATCACGTTGACTTCATCAGTACCGATGATGCTGAATGACATCATCATTACTGCATCGGTTAAATTATGCAGTAACGCCAGAGAAAGTACCGACCGAGCAGTTCATCGTAGCGGCAGAATAAGCGACATGGAGCCTAC
Organism: Lamellibrachia satsuma; assembly: GCA_033239005.1. NCBI lineage: Eukaryota > Metazoa > Annelida > Polychaeta > Sabellida > Siboglinidae > Lamellibrachia > Lamellibrachia satsuma. The sequence goes on along the minus strand of BSQZ01000068.1, from coordinate 1,683,980 downwards.
CACAAGAACAAAAAACAAACTTCATGCAGACATCGCAGGAGTTATGAAGTCAGCAAAAGCTCCAAAACAAACCTAACCAGACTGGAGAGAACAGCTTTAAAAGGGCTACAGAAAGAGAAGTCGATCACCATACTCCCTGCGGACATGGGAAAGGCCAGTCATCATGGAAACGAAAGAATACCAAGAAAAATGAAAGAAATGCTAAATGACGAAGCAACGTATGAGAAATTAAAGAAGGATCCGACCAACAAGTATAAGGCAGAACTCATCAGAATGGTAAATTCCTTGGAGAAGGAGGGGAAGATCACCAAAGATCAGTATTGGTACTTGTATCCTACGTTAGAAAAAGTACAACGGATGTATGGATCATCAAAAATCCATAAGGAAGGAGTGCCAGTCAGACCAATTGTCAACTACACACAGACAATAGCATACAGAGTATCCAGGGAATTGGCCAACATACTACAACCACTTGTTGGAAAAACTGAACACCACACAGAAAACTCACAAGAACTGGTGAAGGAAATGACAAAGCTGAGAGTAAAAGAAGGAGAATCATTTGTGTCATATGATGTTGTGTCGCTGTTCATGAAGATCCCGATCAAAGAAGCGTGCGAAATCATCACAAAAAGGCTAGAGAATGACAAGACACTAAAGAAGAGAACAAACCTAAATGTAGACGACATCATGGAGTTGTTGAAATTTGTCCTGGAGATGACATACTTCAGATGGGAAGGAGAAATTTACCAGCAGAAATTTGGAGTAGCCATGGGCAGTCCGGTATCCCCCATTGTTGTCAACCTGTACGTGGAGGACCTGGAGCAGAAAATAATAGCCACAGCACCGGTAGATTGCTAACCGAGAAACTGGAAATGATATGTGGACGATGTAATTTGCCTGGTACAAACAGGGAATGCAAAGAAATTACAACAACACATGAACACTGTACACCCCACAGTGAGCATAATTTTCATGCGGGAAGATAAAGAGAACAACAGCATGCCCTTCTTGGATGCAAAGTTCACCAGAAAGGACGATGGCAGTGTGAAGTCTACAGTGTACAGGAAGAAGACGCGCACCAACCAATACTTGAACTTTGAGTCCCACCACCCCAAACATCAGAAGTTAGGAGTGGTCAGAACCCTTATGAACAGGTGTGAGACGATAACTTCAGAGGAAGGAGACAAGAAGGTAGAGGTGGAACACTTGAGAGGAGCTCTAGAGTATGTGGTTACCCGTCCTGGGCCTTGAACAAGTGACAGGTAGCAGTAAGAAGAAAAAGAACAACAAAAAAACAAATGACAGAAATTACAGGAGTCAAGTAGTCATCCCATACGTAGAGGGGGTCTCAGAGAGAGTACACCGAGTACTGAAGAAATATGGAGTAGCAACAGCTATGCATCCCCACACCGCCCTCAGGCACTTGTTGGTACATCCCAAGGACAAAGTAGAGCTAGAAGAACAAGGTGAACTGGTGTACCAAATACCACGCAAGAACTGTGGTGCTGAGTACATTGGGGAGACAAGAAGACTACTAAAACCACGACTGGAGGAACACAGAAAGGATGTAGACAACACGAAAAAAAAAAATACACAAGGAGCAGGGAAAAAAAGATGTCTACCCTCAATAAATCTGCCCTTACATACCATGTGACAACTGAAAACCACATCATAGACTGGGAGGGAGTGAAAATTGTAGACAAGGAACCCAACCAAAGAATCCAGCACATCAAAGAAGCCATCTGGATCAGGAAAGCTGGAACACCCATCAACAGAGACGAGGGCAATTACGAACTACCTCACGTGTACGATGATGTCATTCAGCGTCATTGGTACTGATACGTTGACAAAAGCCTCTACCAGGTAAATTAAACACACCTTGGATATGAAAAATGAAAGTTATCTGATTTGGTATAGAAAGTTGTTTTCTTTAATAAGTGTCAATGTAAATTGCGTAAGTAACCAGGGATGGTTACATCTGAAGAGGGGGTAATATTACAGAAATTGCTATGCTCTGATGTTGTGGTATACCAGGCTCGGGATAATCCCAGTGTGTCCTGCATGTTTTACCCCGATGACATGGACGTGTATGGCCGTTTTAAGTTGGTGGAGTGATTTGTGTGCTTAATTCCGATAACGAACCCCATACCACTCAGTGGTCCTGCAACAGTATTGTTCAAACAAGTCGGACAGGTGTCTCTTTGGATCTCTTCATTCCTTAGGTGTGCGGACATGCCCCACTTTCCCCTATTATTTAAATGACATTAGAAACTTTGAATTTTTAAAACATATACCTGGTTGGTATCAAAATCTATATTTTTATAATTAAAATAAGTATATACGAATAACATACTTATCTCGCAAAAAATAGACAAACGTTGATCTATCCCTGCATCGTCCCACCACCACTACTGACCTCCCAGCTGGTAATCTGAGATGCACCATCTTCGTACTCTCTTCGCACTTGGCTATGAGGATTTTCCTGTTATAGGTTATCTCTTTATAGCGGGGCCAGAGGGAGGGTAATAGGAAGCGACGGAACCAGGTAAGTATGTTATTCGTAAATACATATTTTAATTCTAAAAATATAGAATTTACAGCCTAACATGGACTTATCCTGGCTCCGTCACTTCACAAAGTGCAGAATATAGATGAATGGATGGTGGGATATAAACAAATCTATCTCTAATGGCCTGTTGGCGGCAGAATTGTCTCCACAGCCACTATTGGTCCCAGGTGAACGAGATCTGAGGAGTAGAGGGATAGGTCTTTCAGAAAAAATCTGTGAAAGTGTTATGACACCACCAGGTTCCAGCCCTCTGGATCTGTTCCGTTGAAGCCTGTCTGTGGAATAAAAAAGTGTAGGAAACAAAGAGGCACCACTCAGCTATTATTGGTGAAGCCGACTGCAGGTAGCGCCACCAAGTGGTAGAGTAGGACACAGACGCAAAGAAAAATAACAGTGCATGGTGTTCTGCTCCGAATTGCAGTATTTCAAAGATAAAAAATTTGGAGAAGACATTCTTTCGATTTCCAAAACATGCTGAAAGGTAAGCTTAATTGGATATGGTTGTATTGTGATATTCTTCGCACAACACAATGATTTTATGCCTTGTGAATGCACTCTTCTGACTCGGACAATGAGTGGATAGATCTGTCATGAAATTGTACAAATCCAGCTGCTTTCATACAATGTTTTTAGGACTGTAATCAGTGTGAAATATGCAGATTTTGAATGCAAAATTTAAATGCAGAAATAACGCCTTTCGACAAGCAAACCGACAATAAATTTAATGCGTCGTATGTGATGCAAACACTGTCTTCCAACAAAGTCATTAGAGAAACTGTTACTGAATCCTGACTATGTCTGACTCGAATGTAAATCAGTAATGTTTCATGCCGAGTTTGAAGTAAGGAATAGATGAATTCCAATTTCTATTCAACATATCATGACAGAAGATTTTTATTTTTATGTTTTTCTTCAGTTAAAAAAGCGTATCCATTTATTTACTGCCTATTTCAGATTATGAAAGAGGTGCAGTGTAGTTACAAATATTGTATTATTTTTGCATACCGGTATATGCTGAAAATGGGTGCAGTTCAGCAGACAAGAAGATCTTTGGGGTAAATCTTCAGAATATCTCTACAAGAACTGCCACCTCTGCCAGGACCACTTTGAAGACTCGCAACCCATAAATGCCCAGCAGAAGAAGTCTTTGATTTGGAGTGCTGTCCCTAAACAGTTTGATGTGCTAAATTAGCTAGCCAAGGTCATGTCCACAAGACCCTCACCGAGCAAGTGACGGGGGGACTGCTTCAGCCCCCTGTGCCTGAACTGCCATGAAAGAATAGTGGAGATCAGACAGGTGTGTAAGAATATCACAGTTTCGCTGTTGTCACAAATTTGCTAATGAATGGTGTCACTCTTGTAATAATTTCCTTTGACATGTTATTTTTTGTAATGGTTCTCTTATTTTTGCTTGTTCATTTCTGTTAGCATTGAATAATCAGCTGGTCAGTTCAGGGAAAATATGAGTGGCCGTGTGTTGTCTTGCTTTTGTTTTACTCCACTTCATTGTCTCTTATTTTTGTTTGTGTGCTGTGACTGGATAATATGCGCCATCATCTTCTCCTTCAACTTCAGATGCTGTGAAATCATCAGCTGCTAAGCAGATGACCCTACGCAAAACTGCACTACATAAGCTGAACATAATTCAGCAGAAATACAGGTGATATAAAATGTGTTTTCAAGACGTCAGGGCAGCTTCTACACATGGACAAAGTCCGCACTGGATTCCACCTTCGTCTCGGCAAAGAACTTGAAAGCATCGCTCTTGTCTGTTCTACGTGTGACTGTAAAATGAGAGACTATACAGTGGGTTTGTTTGTTAACATACGCCTCCATGCTGTTCTCAGGAACAAAAACCACAACTTCACGAGGGGAAACTGGAAACTGTTGAAACTGTCACACTTGCAGTGCCCTTTTGTGCATTTTGGGGGATGAGGGGTGTGTCTAGTGGCAGATGTGTACAAACTTGTTGCCACTTACATATACGGTATGTACTAATGTAGTTTATGAAATTGCCTTTGGCTTTGTCACAGACACATTCCTTTGGTAACTTGAAGGCAATTTGAGCTTGGTTTGACATATCCCTTTAAGATGTATCTGATGAGACTGACAGTGTATATTTAGATATTGTATACAGTCATGTATATTCATGAATGTCAAATGATTTACACATTTTTATGCTCTTGAAAGGGCGATTTTACTGTTGTCTTGGTAGTTTGTTGTTATTTTGTTTTTGCTGCAATGTACTAAAAACTTACTGAATACTGCATGCACCTGAAGAGACTGACAGTGTGGATTCTGTATAGTATGAATGTCAGCTGGCTTCATTATAATTATATTGTGATGCTCAGACATCAAACATACAATAAGCAAGATATTCTTGTACTTCTAGTGCCTTTTTTGTGCAGATGTGCTCAAAGGAGATTTGAACGGACTGAAAGCGGTTTTGTTTTTCCCTGTGCGTGCGTGCGTGCGTGCGTGCGTGCGTGCGTGCGTGCGTGCATGCATGCACACTCTGGCATCAAACCAATAGACAAATTATTATGGGGAGATTTCTCCTAGGCAATACTTAGAGCTTTCTAATTAAGGATCAAATTAAAAAGTACTAGGTAGGCTGAATATTTCTCCATTTTCTTGTAGTTATTTTTTTCCAAAAACAAAAATAAAATTAATGGTTTGTAAACATGACTTTTTTACAGGGGGCACACTTTGAACGATCACAGAGAAAAAATTATAATATTAGCAGTAAATCAGAGAAGTCATCTCCCCTGTGGCTGTTATCCTACCTTATTGTTTGGTGGTGCTGCTAACTGCTTAACTTCACAAAACATGCATGAGTGGTACCTCTTTGTTTCCTACACTCTTTGGTGGAATGCAAGGGATGCAGCCATAAACCGTTCCTGGTGTGCCTTAACCCGGTGAAACTCGAGGAGTGTAGACAGTGACTGTACATAACATTCAATAATGGTTTTGCGGATCCAACTGAAGATTATTGATGGAACAATATCTGATCTATGTCCTGGTCTGAAAGAGACAAAGCAGAGGCGTTTGTTCTCCCTCCATGAAATAGATTTTTCCAGGTAGAATCACAAAGCTAGGACAGGGCACAGGAGTCTGTCTTAGGCCATGACGTCACTCAAATGACTGTCCAGTGCTGGGATAATTAATGAAAGAACATATCTGGGGCCTTTAGCCAACACTTGTGTATTTGACATAAAGACAGACCCACTCGTAGTGTAACCTCTGTCCAGCCAGCAGTCCACAGGAGATGGGCATGTTCAAAATGTGAATGTGAATTTTACCCCTCCGTTTGCCTGAGTGCTGGGATAATTAATGAAAGAACATATCTGGGGCCTTTAGCCAACACTTGTGTATTTGACATAAAGACAGACCCACTCGTAGTGTAACCTCTGTCCAGCCAGCAGTCCACAGGAGACGGGCATGTTCAAAATGTGAATGTGAATTTTACCCCTCCGTTTGCCTGAGGCAAGGGCAATTAGAAAGACTGTCTTCCATGTTATCAGTTTGTCGGAAGCTTTGCTCAAAGGCTCAAATGGAGGTTTGGTTAAAGCTGATAAAACCAATGCTAGATTCCACTTTGGGAAAGGGTGTTGACATTGTCCCTGTTCCAGTTCGATGTTTTATAGTAAAGATTATGGATTTCGCCCTACCTCAACATCAGAAGTGGCATGAAGGGTGCTTTGCTACCCTTCAATGGTTGAAAATGTCAATTGCTTCTTTGTGTGAAGGAGAAAATCTGAGACTATACTCTCCAAGAGTGGATTAACCTGTTTTGTGATGTACCAAGTACAGAATATCCTCCACATAGACTTGTAGATTCCCAGAGTAGACTCTCGCTGAGGTCTAGAGGCATGTGAGGCAATGTTGACCGAAAAGCCTCTGTTGCAGAGTGCATCCAGGATACTTTCCACTCATGTAGCTGTAGATTGGAGAGATCTCGGTGGATTAGTCCTCATGATTGCGACAGTAATTGATGGATGTTGGGATCTGTAAAGGGGAATCCATCAACATCCCTAGGAGAAGTGGAAACCAGATCGCATGTGGCCAGCGTAGGGCAATGAGGATCAGTTTGCATTGGTCTCATTGGAACGTCTCTAGAACTTGTGGTAACAGAGTAGCAGGTGGATAAGCATGTGCCTACATTGCCTTCCAGCTCATCCACTGCCATGTCCGATTGGTCCGGGACAGGGGACACAAATATTGGAAGCTTGTGGTTCCACCTTGTTACAAAGAAATCCAGTAATGGGGTTTCCCACTCCCGTATGACTGCTTGGAAGACAGAAGGGTAAGGGGACCACTCTGTAATTGATATCTGAGTTACGCAAGATATGACATTCGTGAGAACATGCATTCTTCTGGGAATGTGATGTGCTCATAGCACTATCTTGCTGTTCTGGCACATGAGGACTAACCTCTTGATCAGTCTGCACAGCGATATTGACCGTGTCCCGCCCTGCTTGTTGATGTAAGATACTACCGTCGAGTTGTCCGCAACAAGAACTGTTAGGCCTGTGAGCTGCTTCAGCCAGTGGAGCACTGTTAGGTGTATGGCCTCTAACTCTAGCACACTAATGTGAATCCACATGTCGCTTGTTGACGGACTGAAATCCCAATGTTGCGAGATACAATGCTGGGCTTTGCAGGTGTGAAGGCGACCCAGAGGAACTAATTTCTCAGAGGCACTGATCTCGAGATGTCGAGTATATCAGTCATCCAGGTATTGACATAGATTGATGCCCATTCCATGAACCAGAACTTTGATCTCTACCATAAACCTTGGTGAATACCCAAGGTGTTGGAGAGAGGCCAAATGAGGGGACCTGAATTGGTAGAGGGTATCACAAGTCTGGAACCGAAGGAATTTTCGGTAACCCTAATGGGTTGGAATGTGGAAGGCATCAATAAGGTTGATGGACGTTACCCAGGCTTCCTGAGGTAGAGAATGCCATATGCTTTCTGCAGTCTCCATCTTGAAATGGGGAATTTCCAAGAATGTGTTGAGGAGTGAGAGGTCAATAACAGGCCTCCATCCTCCTGACGTCTTTGGAACAAGGAACAGATGACTGCAAAAACCGGGAGAAGATGCGTAGCAGAAGATTTCAATCGCCTCGTTTCCCCACATTTCTTGGACTAAGGCTGAGAGTGCATCCCTCTTCAAAAGAGGGCCCCTGTCCACAAATGGTGAAGGAGTACATGTACTGGGAGGATAATCCCTGAAATGTAGATGGAAACACCTGGTGGGCAAAAAGGGCCAAAGACATGAAGAGGGAGAAAGCATAGGAAGCTGTTGTTGGAAGGCAGTTCTTGTCAGAACCGTCCAACGAGAACTTGGAGAAGGCCGTGAGTGCCTAGACACCGGAAAAGGTGCAGAGGCACGATACAAGGCGTTTTCTTTCTGCCGCCAACCACCTGCAAATGCAGCTTTGTCAGGAGATCATCAAAAAGTGACGAGGACCTGAATGAGCAGTACATAGACTCTCCTTTTCATCCTGTGACATGCTCACATGGTCGATGAGGCCCTGGATTGAGCAATTCAGGGCTGCTCCAGACCAATCTTCACAGAAATAGTGCTGTTCCGCACCCAATTTTTTTTAGTGTGCTGCCCCCCTTGCATGAGAGCGTGTAACATCTGAGAATCTTCGGTTGATGACGGCAGTTCTAAGGGGTTGTAAACGGCCTCCTTAGAATCTGGGACTGTCGCAAAATGTTGCGATCTACCCACTGTAGTGGGTTGTAAATCCCAGTGGATTTTACGAAAATTATTTGTCATTGCCGCTGAAAATAGGAACCTAGGCATGGAACACTTCGTTGGGCTGGTTGTTTGGTGTTCCATAAAACTCGGGTCGTGGTAACGGCTAACTCCGTGGCGACTGGGTCCGGTAAAACCGGTGGTCGTCTGGGTTTCTGCTGAAACTGAGTAATGCCAGGAAGTCTCGGGTTTCCGGACGTACGCTCTGGCAAGTAAGCGACCAGGTGACGGTTGTAATTTTTGGCACTGGCTTCGGTCCCAGCCCAGCACCGACCGTGGTATTCTGGGGAATTTACCTCTGGAGCGGTCTTTCAGCAGGGATCCATTCGCATGGAGTGCTGGGTACGTGCCCGGATCCCCCTGCCTGGGATCGAGCTGTTGGGACATTAGTCCGGACAGCTCCATCAATTGCACAGGTCACAGCTGGGCCTCCAGAAGCACCCATAATGGGGGCATTACTTACGTCACAGGTTTTAGACATAGCCATAGGTGTTAAGACGTCGGGGGGAATGGAGGGACGAAGGGCCTGACATCGAAACCTGGCCCCAGCTATTGCCAATGCTGGTAATACAATGGCACTGACTGTTCCAGGTAAATCTACGGAGCCGGTAGATATAACGGGTGGTTGTGGGTTCTGATGATGGTGGAGTAGATGCAAAATCTCAGCCATCACCTAATCCCGATTGTCTTCCCGGAGATGGGCATAGAGAGAATCCGTGAAAACTGCCGTTTGACAAGCTAGAAGCGAGAACCATTTGCTGAGCTCAGTCAGTCTGTTGACATTGCTGGAATCGACACCACTGATGATGCCAGTCCAGTCCACTCAGAACAAAGTGCACTTATCGACTTCCGTGCCGACATGTAGTTGTTGCACATCACCCTGGTGCAGTCCAGGCATTTCCGCCCATGGTGTGTCTTCCCAAAGTCATCTGTCATGACTGTCGCATACAAAACTTATAATCGATAACTATCAAAAAAATAGTTATTAAAAAAATAGTTATTAAAAATTAAATAATGGAGCAAATTTAGGGTGAGACTAAAAAGCTGTAGGTGCCAAGTAAGAAGAGGGTGCATCTCGGATTACCAGCAGGGAGATCAGTAGGGGTGGTGGGACCGTGCAGGGATAGGTCAATGTTTGTTTATTTTTTTTTTGGCAAGCGACTTTGGTACAGCCCAAGTGTATTGCACTTTGTGAAGCGACTGAGCTAGGATAAGTCCATGTTAGGCTGTAAATTCAATACGTATGCACACATGAGTTGTGCTACATAATATTATCACAATACAAGCAATGTCACTGATTTGGAGCAGCTACTGAGGTAAGGAAAGTCAACATATCAATACAATTATATTTATCACATTTGCACTTGAAGAGTGCATGGTTAATTCCAGAATGGTTTTTGAACATTTACAATTTCATGATTTTTTTTACACAATAGTTATTTATACCCATGTTTTGGACACTTCTGAAAATGTCATCCAAATGGATCTCCAAACATTTTCCAACTCCGTCCAAACAAAGTTGTCTGGGAACGCCACCCACCTTTGAGCAAGGTGATGTCAATAAACTTTCCAGCTAGGATGAGCACCACACTGGTGTCTACAGTGATGACTGGGGCTACCATTGCACCTTGTTTCAAAGCATGCCAAATGTGGACAAAAATGTTTGTCAGCGTTGGCTGAGAAAATAGTTGTTTCTACAGCATGAATGCCATCTGACCTGTGTACGCTTTGGAAAGTGTATGTCAGCTCTGCCAGTATTCCATGCACTAACAGGTTTTAAAATCTCATCCACATTCAATAGCAAGGGCAAAAGGTCAGGTTGGCAGGCCCAGAAATCATACGACAAAGTAATAAAGCACACCTTCAAGTAATTCAGCTACAATTCTGATGTCTTCCAATGGATTAAGCCTCACTGTTCGCAAAATGCTGTTTTATATACATGTATAATTTCATTAGAGGAGAGGATAATATGTGACATCATTTCTGCATGACGTGTGTTGAAATTTAAGAGCATAATGAACAAAATTAAGTACGTTTGCAATGGAACATTATGGTAAAATGCTATGTCCCACAACTGTTATTGTCGTGTTAAAGATGTTAAACAGTGGACTCCTTAAGAAAAAACGTTTACACTATTATCACGTATCACATCATAATAACTTAACCAAATGTAATATTGATGTATTTGTGTGTATCATCACACACACAATAAATAATTTTGAAATTGACAGACTGCCTGTCCCTTTGATTTGTTTCGACTCTGTAATGGACCACATTTTAAGATTAATACCTCAAAACATTAATTTTCGAGTAATCATCTAGATAATGTTGTATTCATCTAAACAAACATTTCTCACTTTAAAAATAGTTCCTGACCTCTTTTGTCCATATCAACGACGTTATATCTTGGTTCGGCTCTGTTCATGTAATAGCAACTGGGTATATGGATGCTACAGTAAAACGAAATAGTATACTAAAAAATCATGCAGTACAGTTTTGAATTCAACTGGGCAGGCTGACAATTCGCATTAATCAGCAAATCAATATGCACCTTCAAGAGGAAATGTTGGCTCCTTTATGTAATATTATGATATCAATTCACTTATGTTTAAAGAAAAAAAATTAATGTTGAAAGGTAGGCATGCCTTGTTAGAATAAAATGCATGAAGGTTATTCAATTGCATGTGTGATATAATGGAATAGTAACTAACTTTTTGCCCAGGAACTAACTAAAATAAAACTACCATTTTGTGCATCACTGCATGAGCTAAGTTACATACATACCTCATTACATTAATATTTATTTTAGGTAAACTTATTTCCCTTACAATGCATCACATCTGGTATTTGAACTAGTTCACGCCCCCCAGTGACATCGTGACTGGACTACAAGCAATGCAGTGTTGTACGGCATTACTGAGGCTCTTATGACCAAGCAACAGATGGTGCAGAATTCAGCAGCAAGGTTAATCATGTGACAGCGAAAGCGCCAGCACATAATACCTGTGCTGATTGAATTACATTAGCTTTCGTTCACTGGAGGATCCAGTACTACTGGTCTTTGTTTTCTCCGTATTGCATGGCCTTGCACCAGGTTATACGTCTGACCTACTGACCCCGTATGCACCTCCGATTTGCTGATCTATGTCTGCTGGTAGTGCCGCGCTACAAACTGGAGGTCTACAGCAGACGTGCTTTCTCGGTGTCCTGACCAACATTGTGGAATGCTTTGCCAGATTACATAAGACAAGCAGATACGAGTAAATTGAAGAAGATATTGAAAACGTTTTTATTTAGGTGTGCATATTTTCAATGAGGAATAATTGTGAATGAGGACACTTTTTATGAACATGCATTTTAGTTACTTATTTATTCTCTACAATTATTTATTTATTATGTATATTAATCTTAATCGAATACTGTATTTTTAATATTTATATTTTTTAACTATTATATTTATTATTTTATGATTGCATGTATCTACATGCATATGAACGGGCTGGCCCAAGATATATGGTGCTTTTTAATTGTTTTTTAATTTAGAAATGTCAATAATTCAGAAACAAAAGGTACATGACACATGACTTGAAAACTTTGTTCATTCTGTCATTGTTACTTTGGTCATATTGTCTGCACTGCTTTTTTCTTAGATAGGCCTTCTTTCAACTACTGCAGATCTTTCATAAAATGTTGTGAATTTTATATCACACATAATCATTAACTTTGATAAGTAATCTTTGCAGCATCTGCTGTACATGTCCTGGGATTGGAATTTGGCAAAATATGAGCTAAACAAATTACTCACATTGGTGACGATGAACACACAACATATCTTTAATTAGGCTATATCATTATCCTTCATCATAAAGTTGAACATGTCCACGAAAACTACTTAAAACATGTTGAGCCACGTAACCCTATACAAACATGGAATCAAGGGGCAACACAGCCATAAGGAAGGCGTACAGAGATGTGCTGTTGCGACCATTGTCATCTGACACAGCCATGTAGGACTTTTGTTGCAGCTAATGGGTAACCGCATCCCCCCAGTGCACCACCATTTGGTGCTGGAGTGTTGGCAGTTGAAGTAGGCATTTTGCGTGTACTCATTAATGCAGCAGACATACGTTTCCGTAATGTCCACCTGTATGGTTACAAACATTGCTGGCCAGAGCAACATGCTTTGATCTTACCTGACAGAAGAAGGAGATATATATTTTATATCTGGATTTTCCTCATCGAATTAAACAGACAGGTATCGACGATAGTCAAAATATATTTAATTCATTCTTCTTACTACCTTTCACCACACAATTCTTGTATGGGAGGAATGTAGAGTTATTTGGTATATTCATCATGCAACTTATTCACTTCTAACTGCAGACGACTGGCCTTCACTCGCTGTATTGTCCAGTGAGCTGCTGCAACATCTTAGTAACCTTCCTGTCCAATTTTTCTTCATGTGATGTCCTGTGAAGAATGTTCTCCTTGTCTTGACAAGAATATGATGCACCTCCATAACAAATTATTCATGGGCAGTGAGGCCCTTTCTCACTTCATGTCAGCATGGTGTACTGACATTGGTGGAATTTTGTTAGTGGGAGTGTACTGTCGGTCCTGTCTGTCATGCTCCTTCTTCATGATTGTATTGACATTGGTGGAATGTTGTTAGTGGGAGTACTGTCGGTCCTGTCTGTCATGCTCCTTCTTCTTGATTGTACTGACATTGGTGGAACGTTGTTAGTGGGAGTACTGTCGGTCCTGTCTGTCATGCTCCTTCTTCCTGATTGTACTGACACTGGTGGAATGTTGTTAGTGGGAGTACTGTCGGTCCTGTCTGTCATGCTCCTTCTTCCTGATTGTACTGACATTGGTGGAACGTTGTTAGTGGGAGTACTGTCGGTCCTGTCTGTCATGCTCCTTCTTCCTGATTGTACTGACATTGGTGGAACATTGTTAGTGGGAGTAATGTCGGTCCTGTCTGTCATGCTCCTTCTTCCTGATTGTATTGACATTGGTGGAACATTGTTAGTGGGAGTAATGTCGGTCCTGTCATTCACTTCTAACTGCAGACGACTGGCCTTCACTCGCTGTATTGTCCAGTGAGCTGCTGCAACATCTTAATAACCTTCCTGTCCAATTTTTCTTCATGTGATGTCCTGTGAAGAATGTTCTCCTTGTCTTGACAAGAATATGATGCACCTCCATAACAAATTATTCATGGGCAGTGAGGCCCTTTCTCACTTCATGTCAGCACGGTGTACTGACATTGGTGGAATTTTGTTAGTGGGAGTGTACTATCGGTCCTGTCTGTCATGCTCCTTCTTCCTGATTGTACTGACATTGGTGGAATGTTGTTAGTGGGAGTACTGTCGGTCCTGTCTGTCATGCTCCTTCTTCCTGATTGTACTGACATTGGTGGAACGTTGTTAGTGGGAGTAATGTCGGTCCTGTCTGTCATGCTCCTTCTTCCTGATTGTACTGACATTGGTCGAACGTTGTTAGTGGGAGTACTGTCGGTCCTGTCTGTCATGCTCCTTCTTCCTGATTGTACTGACATTGGTGGAACGTTGTTAGTGGGAGTACTGTCGGTCCTGTCTGTCATGCTCCTTCTTCCTGATTGTACTGACATTGGTGGAACATTGTTAGTGGGAGTAATGTCGGTCCTGTCTGTCATGCTCCTTCTTCCTGATTGTATTGACATTGGTAGAACGTTGTTAGTGGGAGTAATGTCAGTCCTGTCTGTCATGTTCGTTCTTCCTGATTGTACTGACATTAGTGGAACGTTGTTAGTGGGAGTAATGTCGGTCCTGTCTGTCATGCTCCTTCCTGATAGTACTGACATTGATGGAACGTTGTTAGTGGGAGTACTGTCAGTCCTGTCTTTTGAAAGTCAGCTTTGTGTGAAACCAAATCCTCGATGATGAGAGCAATCAACTGATCTTTCTTTGTGGTGATGGTTAGGATGACTTTTTGTGGTGGCAGGTGAGCTGTGCTTGCTCCTTTGTCCCTGCCGCGTCGGGTTGCCTCCTTAGTACTGCCCTCAATGTATCTGTCGAATACCAGATAGACGTCACTTTTCGCCAAGTGACCGTGTAGGTAACTGCGGATCCGGACAAGGTAATCGTATGCAGTGCTAGATGTTGGCCAAGGCACTACCCAGAGGACAGCACACCCATCGAGGAACGTTGCCTGCACATCTTGTTCAGCCAGCCATCTTGACACTTCCACCTTAAGTGCATTCTTGAGATTGGATTTCGTTTTGGCATCCCTCATATTTCCATTTTCATCGAACATAGACATAGGGATAGGTGATAGTTCATGGCCCATTAGCCTAGTCATGTCAAGATCGCGTGCGCTAGACTGCAAGCCCATGGCTCTTGCATAGATGGTTTCCATGTCAAACACTTTACCATCTCCGACTTTAACGTGTTTCCTGGATAAAGCCATGGTGGTCACAATTTTTGGTATTGAATCATGAAATCCACCAGGCCAACTGCGTTCAAAAGACTCCATGTTCATCAGCCCATTTGGATGTTGCTCTGGGTCAAGTGGATCTGTGGTCAGAGGAGGAGGGGAGTACTGCGCTAAGTCCAACTACTGTCCCCCAGACGCCTTGTTAGCCCCAACTGGGTTGCTAAAGCTGATCAAGTGCTCATGTCGGAGTGAAATGGCATGTAGCATGAACAAATGCAGCTGCAACAGCTCTGACATGGCATGCACACCATTTTGCGCATGCCAGGGTGGACAGGTCTGCCAAAATGAGAGTGGCAAGTACGTCCTACATGATGAAGATGAAGAGGACTGATGCATAGAAAGGTAAGAATTTCACGAAATGCTGATCTTATGTAATTCTCCTCATATGATAACACTTGGAAAATTTTAATTTTTTCATGTTTCTTATGTTTTTTGCTCGCGGAACTTAAAATATAGTCTTTTTTTCGCATAGTCAGCAACAATTGGCATACTTATGGTCTCAATATTGTTTTCTTAAATTTTTTTCATATAAATTATGGTGGAATCGAATTCCTCATGTCTAGAAACATATAAAATAACATTTCAATCATGTCTGTATCTTGTCTGGTTGCGAAGATAAATGTAAACTATAAAATGGGAGATACTGTTCTGGGTACTACTGTAAAAGAAAAGGACTTAGGAGTTACAATAAGCGCTAATATGAAAGTTTCAGAGCAGTGTGGTATTGCAGCTTCAAAGGGTAATCAAATTCTTGGATTGATTAGAAGAAACATAACATACAAGGGAAAAAAGTTAATTATACCTCTTTATAAAGCAATAGTTAGACCTCATTTAGAATACTGTATACAAGCATGGAGACCATATCGTAAGAAGGATATAGATACGCTTGAACGCATACAAAGGAGAGCAACTAAAATGATTCCAGAACTGAGAGACCTTAGTTATGAAGAACGCCTGAAAGACTGTGGTTTAACAACTCTAGAGACAAGGAGGTTAAGAGGAGATCAGATTGAAGTTTTTAAGATATTGAATGAGTATGAAAATATTGATAGAAATATGTTTTTCTCACTTAAGAAGGATACCTGAACTAGAGGACATGAGGTAAAATTAGTAAAGGATCAATGTAGATTGGACATCAGGAAGCACTCATTCTCACAGAGGACAATAAATAAATGGAACAAATTATCTACAGATTGTGTAACTGCTAGCAGCGTGAATATGTTTAAAAACAAGGTTGACACATATCTCAGGAGGGCGGGTTATAAGTAGATGAACATTGTTGGACTCTCGATAAGTCAATGGCTTCCTTGTCCACTTGCCATCCGGGCCTTTGGCTTGGATGGCAAATCTTGTTAAATCTTGTTAAATCTAAAGTTGATATTTGGGTGGCCATTTAGGATTTTTTTTTAATGCTCTAAGGTGAGAACTCCACACCCCACGGATGTCATTATATACATGCTAAAGATGAATAATCAACAAAGAAAAAACTATATCAGGCAAAAAGGGGTTACCCCCTCAGCTGCTGGACTACTTGTGTGAGAAAACCTAGTTGGAAGGGTAATTTGAGGAAACAGGCTGTGGGATGTCAGCAAGTCAAAGAATTCACTACACATTCCATTTTCGTTAATTTTGAGTAGATTTAAGTTGTAGTCCCCGGTTATATTAATATTTCTATTCAACTTTTCAAGGGACAGTATGAGTGAGGTGAATTCATTAATAAATTGTTTAATTTGTTCTCTTATCATTCTTGGTGGTCTGTATATATTGCCAATAATTATTGGTTTGGGTAACCCTCCCCCTTTTAGATATATTATTTGTCCCTTCCAATGTTCATACATATTTAAATTTAAGTATACTTCATATTGGAATTTTTTATCAACATATATTATTAACCCTCCTCTGTCACTGCTGCTCTTACCCTGAATTATCATATCCCGGTAATTGTATATTGAGAGAATAAGTCTGATTGGATATCCAGCATTCCTGTAGACATATGACATTGAATTTATACTCTAGATTGTGTAGTTCTTCAATGACTGCTTCCAATTCATCAAATTTAGCATAGATTGTATATTTAAACTTAATATGGAGACAATTTTCTTTTTTATTCACTAAGTTCTTAAATTTATCAAGATCATAATACGATGAGTGTTTTATTACTTGTTGTTCATTATTATTAATCTCAAGAATGCTGATTAAGCTGTTGTTTTCAAGCCCACCCAAATGTGAAAGAATAGAATGATCTGAAAGTTCCATCGTTAAATCAATATCTTTAAAGGTCTGTTAATTATATGTATGTGCATAGGCGTGAACTGTAATACCTGTAACACATGAGGAGGTTTGCCTTTTGTATATAAGAGTGTGATAGGTGAGTGTATATCATTGTAATATATGTATTTGTTTGTGGACTTCAATGGACGATACTGTGCTATTTTAGGAACATTATATGTGGATGCACAAAAAAGCATCTTACAAAAACATAGTGGCTGACAGCGATGTGGAGTTACCGGCTCTGTGTCAGACAGAATGACTAGCAGGCGATATATTAAATAAAAATATAATGTGATGTAAATAATATAATGTAAACAATGACAAGTCCACGTTCTAACTATCACTCGTGGGCACTATGCGTGGACAGAAAATTTAAGAAGCGATATATTATATAAAAATATTATGTGATGCAAGTAATATAATGCAATTGAATGGGATTACTCATGCGAAACATGAACATATGTGCACAAAGTTACACAATGGTTCATAATGTCATTCATCAGTACTGGTCAGGGAGACATTGCTCTGGAATAATCTGTGTGATAAAAATCATGCCACGTCTGTCCAGTTTAGAGCGTGGTAGGGCAATTGGACAATTGCAGGCTCATGTACACCAAAACTGCAAAGGCAGTACCAGGACACCGATAACGTGTGCAACAGGCCAAGATCTGGCAGACCTCATGTAACAACTACTGCCACTGACCGGCATATCAAGACTATAGCAGCCAGGCGACGTTACGTGACTGCTACCACCATACAAGACGAGGTCAGACAGCCTGGACACCAATGTATCAGCGCGCAGACAGTGCGCCGCCGCCGCCGCCGCCGCCGCCTCCATCATGCAGGTTTTAGGGCTCGCCTTCCAGCAATAGTGCCTGACATGAATGCGGAACACAAACATCAGCGATTGGCTTGGTGTTGTCACAGACGTCGATGGAACATGATTCAGTGGGGGAACATACTGTTCTCTGATGAATCGCGATTTTGTTTGTAGAAATACGATGGCCGGATCAAGGTGTGGCAAAGGAGAGGTGAATGTAATGCAAGAGCCTGTACACTTCCAAAGAAGGCTTTTCATGGTGGCAGCGTGATGGTATGGAGCAGCATAACATCACGTGGCAAGACCCAGCTGGTTATTGCCGATGGCAACCTCAATTCATTTCGCTATATTGATGAAATCTGCCCAGCATGCTTGTATAGATTCCTGGTGGAAGAATGGGACAGGTTGCCCTAAAACTGTATTCCGTAAACAGTATGCGCCGTAGACGTGAGTCGTGTATTGCTGCAGCTGGTGGGCCCACTTGTTATTGATGTAATGTGTGCAATAAAATGATTTCAAAGTCCATTCTGAGTGTTTTATCCCTAGTGTACAAGAAATTGTGAAAGTACCACTTTGGGGACCAGACCCCCCTGTAGATACCCCATTCTGGTCATGCAGATAATGGTGTAAATGTTGCATGGTTGCCCTCATTTAATCCATAATTGATCACTGCATCCTTTAATACCAAATATCTTGGGGTGCGATCACCACATATTATAATACATGCCATTTAAGAGAAATATAACTTTCTTTTGTTGATTAGTTTACAGTCAACAAAATAAAATTGCAAAGGCAATCTATATTATTAAGTAGTTTGTTACTGTTCATATGTCTGTATGTTCCCTCATATCTCCGTCAGTTTTGCTTGTGGGGCCAAAATTTTATAGGCATGTACGGGGCTCCTTACATTAAAAATTCCCCTGGGGATGGCGGATATTACGAATGAACCAACAGCAAATGCCATCATAAGTTCCTTCATCGAATACGAACATGAAGGTGTTGCTGCCATTGGCATTACACTACCAAAACTTTACTGGGTACTGCAAGGAATCATAGCTATTGCAGTGGCTGCCTTTTCTCCTGTACGACAGGCAACTCACCCAGTAATTATATAAAACTGCAAAATCACCTACATACCAGTATTTTTGCCTATCATGTCTTCTATCATTAAGATCAAACCAACATCCATTACTTCAGCAGTATACATTCATAACTAATATTCACCTTGATATGAATGTGAGGCATCACACTTGTGAAGCGGCCAATCACTGTCAGCTGAGTGCAGCCTCTTCTCTTCTTCTTGCAGCCACTTGGTGCAAGTTTCCCGGCTAACCGTATCCAATAACACAATGTCACTGCCCGGTCCAGCTGTACACGTCATGTCTTGGTGTGATGCAAATATATCACCAAACTGATATGTCTGATGGGATATGTCCCCATGTGCAGTCATCTGTTAACAAACATGATCCCAGCTTATTTTGTAAGTATACCAACAGCAATAATATTAACTAACAAATATGCCCATCCTCCGGACAGGATAACATGACTGTCATGATAACAATATTTACAAAATGTCAACATTATCATTACATTATCACAGAAGTATCCATTTATGTTTTGGTACTTGGTGCTGCCAGTCAATATCTTGATAGCTTAGACTCTCAAATTGCAACGTAATTTTCTTCAAGGTCTGTCCATGTGACTTGTTTGCAATCTGGACAGTTGGGAAATAGCTTTCATTTCATGGTGAAGGGGAACAGATTGTCGTTGGAGGACGGTTTACTTAAAACTCAACTGATTTAGTCTATTGCAAATCCGATTCGTTGATGTCCAAATATGTAGTGTGTGAATAGTCTATGTAACATCCGCAGTCATTTAATAAAAAAATCATTAAAAGAATTGACTTGAGTCGTTAGATCTGGTAAGGCTTAAAGCAGTGGATATCCAAAATAGTAAACACTGTGCAGGTCAATGACTTCCATTTTCTGGCGAAGTTACAAAATTCCACCAAGGAATTTTCAGCATTTCTATTTTCCCTTCAATTAATGTTTGACCAAATATTAAGTAATTTAATAGTTTGTCCGATGATTTCACAAAAAGGACATATAAAAGTTGCACAAACAAACTAGCATGTTGCAGTGGATACAAGGTAGGTTTGATGTTTTGCAAAATTAATTTGAAATGAGAACAGCCAAAAAATCAAATTGAGGGACTTTTACCTGGAACATAACTTTTTAGTTATTACGTACAATTGTTTGTAACCCTGTGCATATTTTGCATTATTATTCCAAGTTATGTAAACTGTCAACTGATCAGTTCGGATATCATATGCCAGAGGGTATTAACCAAATACACTGCGGATTCATGTGTAATGGAACTGTTCAGGCACACAAAATAAATGTTTGGTCTTCAGACTGAAAAGTGCTTTGTGGGCAGGTGCAGAAACACCTAGCGGCTAGTTAGGGGGCTATTTAATAACAACCTGTCACCCCTCTCTTCCTGGAAATTAGCATAGCACTTAATTAGGCTGGCTGGGAGGCGTTCAAAGCATCCCATTGGTTAGCAGCGCCTGCAGAAAAAATTGCGGTCAGATAGTAGGGGCGCAGGTTTGCAAATTACTTTTCAGCATTGCGCCAGACGAGCAACACCGTATATGATTTTTTATTCTGAGAGAAATTTTTATTACCACCACCCCCGGTGTATTTGTTTTAGTGTCAGTTATATTATACATTTGACAGTGCTATCTCTCACTTCAAGTGTATATTGTATAGCAGCAGAACTGTTTGTTTGATCAGGGGCAAAGTATGGGGGGATTTCTTAACCCGCTTTTGTGTGTAGTGAATTTTAAATAGTCTAGCTGGTACTGTGCTTGTGCATTCTTTATTAAGTATCTTTTTTCCTTGTAAATTGTTATGCTGGAACATTATACAACAGCAACAAGGGTTTTTTGGTCACATTTTTATGGCTAACATGTACCAAGCAGTTTGTCTTCTACACTGATGTAGTTATCCAGACTATTTATTTCCGACTGTGCACCCTATGCTGGAGGCATTTTACATTTAATGCGGTGTGCACAGTAGCAATTATGTTGAAATACAACATCCAAAAAAATTGGATGAATTGCCCAGTTTCAACTTACATAGGAGTTGGGTTTTTCCATACAAAATAAGAAACGGTTGCACGTCCCCAGTATTAACCAAATACACCGGCACACAAAATCAGAGGATTGCAGGGCATAAGTGAATTGTGTGTGTAAATTGGAGTATCTCACATCCTCACTATGCATAAAAATTACACTAGATCAGCTTTAGTTCCCAATACGTTGCACATTTAGTAGTAAATGGTACACTGACATGTTAACATAAACATTGTGGCAGCAGAACATTTCCTGTGGACTGGTAATTATAAAATAGCATGTTTACTACTCAGATAGCCTAGGAATAAAACAATCTGTTATACTCCTGAAATTCATTACCATACAAAAAAAATTCCTTGCCTGACTGGCAGTAGCCTACATATTTTATTACACACGCAACTAACATAATATTTGGTGGCAGGGCTAGAACTGAAACATTTTCTTATCTTTAAAGTTTGTGATTCTGGGTGATTTGAGACCCTAGGTGATGGAGGCATTTTTTATTTGTGAAACCTATTTTAAAAATAAGTTACTTTTTTAATAAAATAATGTGTTCCGATTGTAACAATTAGCAAACACATATGAATTAAATAGAACTCATATAAAGTGGAGATGTATTGATGGGCATTATTTAAATGGATATTTAACAGATTGTACGTTGATAAGCGATAATGGGGGATTGTTCGTTCAACACATATTATAAACAATGCAACATGCAAGGCACAAGGATACTGTTTAGCCAAGCCTCCATTGTCCAGTCTGAACAAAACTTAATTGAAATAACCCTTGCCATTGTTGTGGGCATGGGTAAAAGGAGGGATTGATTATCTTTTGTTTACTGAGACAACACAAAAATATTTTTTGCTTCATTTGAAATCCAGGAGATTTGTGCGGGAGACGGATAGATTTCAGGGAGTCTCCTGGCAATCATTGCACAAAAACAATTGGTTTAACTCGTAGGTGCACTGCTGCAACGTTATTTTATGGATCTACATGCACTTTCAGATGCCAGCTATAATGAGTATGGTAATTTATTAATTAGGGTTCTCTGAATGCCATCAAAGGAAAAAGGTAATTCTTCTAATTTTACAATAACACTACACATTAAAAACACCACCATCACTGTACACATATGTACATGGAACACTTTAATTTTACAACGTTTCCACAGAATGTGTCAAGAACATTACTATTTGTTGGGCATATAGTATAATAGGGATTAAATATAGTGGCTCCTAGTCCTAGTCAACGTATATAACAGGAATATCAATATTCATCAAATCATTAACCCTTTTTATCCGGAATACGCAATGTATTCCGTTTTATGATGGTTTTATTTCCGTTTTATGATGGTCACTTGGTATACTATGTGATAGCCATGAGGTACGGCTAGCTGCTTGTAATGGTGGCAGCCAGGAATAGTTCGTTAATGTGGTATTTTTATAGCCTCGATTATCCAGGCTCCGTGCTGTTGCCTGGATGCAAAGTGTACTTTTCGTTGTGATGGGAATTATGCCACATATGCACACAGAATCAGGGTGCATGTATGGCATTGACCTCCCATGCCCCTTAGTGACACCCCTCCCGACTCCATGCAGGTGAGCAGTGATAGGGTCAAGGAAAGAGAAGGAGACGGGCACTGTGTTGTAAAACTTATATGCAGTGTTGGCCGTTGCCCTGTATATTAAACTAACTTCTATGTATATATATATATATATATATATATATATATATATATATATATATATATATATATATATATATATATATATATATATATATATATATATATATATAGATATATATATATATATATATATATATATATATATATATATATATATATATTCTCAGCTAATTTACAAAGACAAGCGAGAGTCGGATTAGCGAGACTAGTCATTTTAGTAAAATTTCAGCGGATATTCAGATAGTTTTCAAACGCACCAGTAGTGTGCATTTTAAAATGGGCGATGCCGACAGATCGGATCATGAATATAGCAGTTTATTGATGATTTAGATAGTGAAATATGTAAGAGGGATCTACCTTGATGATAAAAAACGTTATGGATGTGACATGCTGCAGAACCTGTTTTGACCCTAGTGAAATATCAGTGCAATCATTATTTTAATAAACTTAATGATAGTTGTATCTAATGCATGATTAGAATAGTTTAAATTGTAAGTAATTATGGAGCTGTCTGTAATATTTTGCCAATTATGGATGTGGTATGAATGTTATGGATGAAGCATCATGCAAATTGTACAGTGACATGTTGCTTTTAGTTGTCCTGTATTATGTATACAGGTTTTTCACACATGTGACCAACAACACGTGACAGCAGAGAGCGACTCCATTTTGGTAGTCAAATTGTGTGAACAAACTCACATCTAACATTTAAGATATGGATATTCTAGTGTGGACTATTTCACATCTAGATCCTGCAATTTGTGTTCGATACTCGCAGAAATTAGCAGTCCTAAGGATGGCTGTCCTCCTGCAGCTAGTTAAGGATACATGGTTGACCCATCACAACGTATGTACATAGTCATAGCCTAGCTACCCTGGACCTGGCAAACATCTTTTTACATCTTCATATACAGTAGTAGGATACTAGGAACCTTTATTATTCCATTAAATTTGTTAACACTATTTTGGGAGTTATATAATTAACTAGTGCTGTCATCAATCAATAAAATCATTGGTGAAAACAGTGATCCATGGCTACATCTATTTAATACTAACCACAGTCTACATTGAAGATGCTAAGACTGCCGGTAATGTGTCCACGCCTACGCTATGGTCTAGGCTAGGCCTGTGCCTACAAACAAAGTTGCCCCAGTGAGCTACAGTAGGGGCCTGCATCTTAATATTTTGTAACATAGCTTTTGCACAAATTGGCAACCCTCATTTGAACTTTTGTCAAATTATAAGTATATTTGCAAATATACCAGAAATTAAGTGGCAACTGGTCCACCGCACATGATTGTTTATTGCTGCAATCTACATATTTTGCCATTCCAGTCGGCACGAAACTTAATTGCATGTTTGGAGGGTATGGCATCTGCAGGCATATAATCGGCTGGCACAGCCATGGTCAACGGAGAAATTTGACCACCAGTATAGAGTCATTAAGTATAACATGTGACCGAGTTACACAACTTGAAAAACCTCTATAGAATAAATATTGTTAATTAGGACATATAACTAAAATGAAGTTTCATAAGCAATAAGAAAACGGTGGTAACTGAAGTCTTATTTTACATTTTTATACCATTCAGGCTCAGTTGCTAATCTATATGAAATTATATACAAAGGGTATTTTTCTTTAAAATTATCAATGGTAATTTGTTTTAAAAGCATGATATTGCACTTGAAACATGTTCGGTGTGGTATTATAGCCAACAGACTACATATGCAGTTAAAGCTCCCTCTTCAATTGATTTAGCCAATCGCAAACCACGCACATTAATGTTCAAATGTGTAATATGTGAGGTTTAATAAAAGAGTGCATACCTTAGTTAAAATAATAAAAAGAATTGACTTTGATGATTAGAATTACTTGTGAAAATGTGAGTAGCATGATGTCATAGTATACAGCCTGATGTCATAGTATACAGCCAGACCACTTTTGGGTCATTCCATGCCAACTCAACTTTCAGGCATTTTCCCAGGTGACCCTCTCAGATATCAATGATAAAAATCCTTATAAAAACCTTTGGTGGTAGCATGGAACTGTGTTAAATTTCATGTCTCAACTCCAGAAAATATGAATCACAATTTATTGAAAATAGGGCATCCTGCCTCTTTCTTGTACATGTGAATCACATTTTATGTTTTTCACCAGATGTAGGCTGTAGCCAATGTCACGCTATAGGTATCCCATAGTGAAAAAACAATTGTATTCAGAGGATTTGGGCAGTTCAGTAAGTGCTCATAGATTCATCAGAGGAACTCTATATTACACGTCTGATGCTTATGTATAGGTATATACATATATATGTTCCAGTATTGAGCTTTAGTTTTCAATTCTTTCTATGTTAAATGAATTGTCTAACTATCAATGCAAGAACATATTGAGCTTTCTTGGATATCAGCAGTTTTATCCTACTGGTACATACAACTTCCTGAGACCTTTGCAGGCCTGGGGTAATACTAATATGTAATAGTAATGATTACATTTTTCAAGTAATAGTAATAGATGTCTGAAACAGGTTATGGATGCGTGTGTTTAAACGCTAGGAGTATAGTAAATAAAAAAAACTAATTATGGTAGAAGATATTGACCCTCACATAATTGGTATTACCGAATCATGGGCCAACATAGACATAACAGATGCTGAATTAGGATTGACAGGATGCGTAATGTTTAGGAGAGATCGAATAGGAAGAAGGGAGTTATATGTTAAAGAATCTATTCAGGCTTATGAAATAAAATTAGAAAGGAAGCAGATTACGATGATGCTGTGTGGTGCAAAATAGTTTCAGGAAATTCAAAATGAACTATTGGATTAGTTTACTGAAATCCAAACATAAACGAAGATGATAACATAAAAATACAAAATGCTATAAAGGAAGTTAATAAAGGGGAATTTTAACCATGGACATATACAATGGAAATCTCTAGACAGTACAGGGGGTGAGGACCAACAATTCCTATTTTTAATTCAGGAGAGCTTCCTTACTCAGCACGTGCTAGAACCAACCAGGGGAGAAAATGTAGATATAGTTTTATCATCGTAAAAAGAATTAGTGGACAATGTAAAAATACATGAACCATTGGGTAACAGTGACCAAAATAAAATACATTTTGACATCAATGTAAAATCAGAAAGTAAAAATAAAAACGTATAGGAGAAACTTCCACAAAGGTAACTATAAAGATATGAGAAAATACTTAGCAAAGCTAGATTGGAATAACATGCTGATGAATAAAACCGCAACTGAAAATATGAAATTGAGAGTATCATCGATAAATTTGTTCCCTTGAAAAAACAAGGAAAACGGTCTAGAAAGAAACACTTGTCAAAAGAAGCTATTAGAAAAATAGTGTTTCAGCAAACTATGTGGAGGGTTTATAGGCGTACCAGAAAGGATTGAAGACTATGCAAATTACAAAGAGGCACTTAACCTAGCTACAACTGAAATTAGAAAATCTAAAAGAACCTCTGAAAAAAAATTGGAAGGTAATATAAAAAACGACAGCAAGAGTTTCTATGCTTATGTAAGTAGTAAACAGAAAGTTCGAGATAAGGTCGGACCTCTGGAAAACAACAGGGGAAACATAATTTCAGATGGGTTTCGAATGGCAGAGGTCCTGAATGAGTATTTCAGCTCAGTTTTTACCACAGAAGATATCAGCTCACTTCCAGTTCCATTTGCTATAAATTTGAGGGCAATAAATCAGAACATTTAGGGCAGTTATTTGTAACTCCTGAAATTATAGCAAAGAAAATTAAGAAGATGAAAGATAATATATCACCTGGAGTTGATGGGATACTTAAGGAACTTAAGGAAATTGTCGAGCAAATTAGTACACCACTTGTAAAATTGTTTAATTTGTCACTAGAAGAAGGAATAGTTCCTTCAGAATGGAAAGAAGCAAACATTACTCTGCTATTTAAGAAGGGATCGAGGGACAAGCCAGAAAATTACAGACCAGTGAGTTTAAGGTCCAGTCTGACATTCTTCTAAACAAGGATCACCAGAACTTAACACAACTGGTCTTAATTGATTTGTTGTCGGCTTTTGATACAGTGGACCATGATATTTTGTTAAATATCATGAATGGCTCTTTTGGAGTATCAGGCACAGCTCTAAATTGGTTATCCTCTTATCTCCAATCAAGGTCGCAACGTATTTTTATCAATGGTACGGCGCCTGAGCAGTTTAAACTTGATCAGGGAGTACCACAAGGCTCATGCCTAGGTCCTATTGAGTACACAGAGTACTCTAGCCCTGTTCTCTCTGTCATTGATCAGCATGGGAAGCTGGGGCAATTACAATTTTATACATTATAAGAGTATTTTTATGTGACAATGTTGTGTGTTATGAAAACTCATTATGTTACTATTACTGATCCCATAACCCACGTGGGTTATAGGGGCACTGCGCCAATGAACATTGCACAAGTCAGCTGAGTGGCTCCAATCTTGTGTGCTAGTGTCTGGGTTTCTGCAAATTTCTTTCCTGTCCATTCCTCAATGTTGTCTCTCCATCTCTTCCTCTGTCTTCCTCGTCTTCTTTTCCCCTGCACTGTTCCCTTAAGGATTGTATTAGAGAGTCCGCTTGATCTCATCACATGCCCATACCATCTCAGCTTTATCTTCTTCACTCTGGTCAAATGGTCTTCACAGTGACCCACGTGTTGAGCAATGGTTTTGCAGATTTCTTCATTGGTGATGTGGTCAGTGTATGAGATGCCGAGGATACTTCGGAAACGTCTCATTTCCACTGCAGCTATCTTCCTTCGTAGTCCACCTTGAGTGTCCATGATTCACATGCATACAGGAAGATGGAAAGGACCAGGGCATGTACCAGCTTCATTTTGGACTTCAGCAGGATGTTCTTGTCTGTCCAAATTGGCTTCAGTTTCGCTGTTGATGTTTGTGCAGACCTTGCAAGGATTTCGGTCTTGGATCCTTCATCACTGATGATGGACCCTGAGATATTTATTTAAACTGTTTCACTGTTTCCAGTTCTTGTCCATTGGCAGTTATGCATGATCTAATTGTATTACTGCTGTTTGTCATTATCTTGTTTTTTTCTGTGCTAATTTCCATTCCATATCTGGCTGATGTTTTGTCCAGTCAGTCTGATGTGTGGAACCATTCACCTATTTTGCCTTGTACAAGTACTGCACTGCTGCTTTTGCATATAGCTATAAGTTGGTGTGAACAAGCTTTCGTCCAACGTTATATTTCTTCGTTGTAGCCCAGAGTGCGTTATGCCAAGTTCTGTCAAAAGCCTTCTTGAAGTCTATGAATAATTCCTGCTGGTGTTGTAGGTATTTCTTGCCACACAGAACACAAAGACTGACTATTTGTGCTTCTTCTACTGTGAAAACCAGCCTGTTCGTCGGTGATGATTTCTTCCGCCTGCAGTTTCAATCTGTTGAAGATGACTTTCAGGATCACTTTGCTCACATGGCTAATGAGACTGATGGTTCAATAGTTCTGACATTGTTGCATGTTTCCTTTCTTGGGAAGAGTAATTATCAGTGATTGAGTCCATGTTGTTAGCCGCTCTCCAGTCAGATTTTGTTGCAGATGTTGGTGAGGATGTCTATCACTGCTTCTCCTCCCTTCTTTAACAGCTCCGCTGGGATGTTGTCGTTTCCTACAGCTTTCCCATTCTTCAATGATCTTATGGCTATCTCAACTTCTTTGTGTAGAATTGGAAAGTCGTCCTCGTTTGACGATTCTTGTCTGGCTAGGACACTGTGGTCTCCTTTGGTCTGGAAGTTGTATAGTTCTGAACAGTACTCCGTCCATCTGTTGATGACGTCTTTTTCTTCAGTGTGGTATTTCCCTTCTTTGTCTTGAATGGTGTTGACTATTACCTACCTTTGCTTTGTCAGTTTTTACACAACTTGGTAAGGTCTCTTGCAGGATCAAAATTGAGTCTTGTGTTCTTGGGCTTGTTGGTTTTCTTCAGCCATACTCTAAAGTAGCCTGTAGCCTGGTAGCCCACGGCTACCAGAATTTCTGTAGTTAAAATGTCAGGCCTCTATGTACATGATTTCCTGAGATAATGGGACATGAACTACAGAAAAAAAATGCCGGCTGCGATTTTCAAGCTAAATTTTACAAATAACAGGCTTAGTGAAATTTCTCAGAAATTACTTGGAATACAGAGCCCAAACTTCAGATTTGTAGATGATTGTGGAATATTTAGTAAAAATTGTGGGTGAATCTGAAACCGAAGTGCATGGGAAATTTGTTGTTTTGAGATAGAATGACACCCAGTTGCCCTATATTTGGGCTACCAGATTACTGCGGGCTACCAGATATTTCAGCCAAGTAGCCCTGCTGGCTATTTAGATTTTTTTTATTTCTACCCCTGCATGGATCAAATATTTCGACAATAGTCAAACTGGTGCAACTCACTATATAACGGTGTAAATCATGAAATTACTTGGTGGCATGATAGTAGTATTAGTCAGATGACAGGTCAGACAATATAAAATGGCAATGGTATGTTGTGCTTTGTATACATCATTTTAAGACACACTTGTTTTACGTGGGACAATATGATCCCTATGTCTTACTTCACAAGCACATAGTCATAATGTATCAAATGTATTACACGTGCCCAATTATATGTAATACATTTAATATATTATGAACATTGCACAAGTTAAGTTCTGGTATATTACAGTCGAACCTCATTATAACGCAGTGGTCAGAGTCTACGATTTCGGACCGTGCTGTATGCGAGGCACGTTAGGTGTTCCCATATCTACCACCAGGCTACTAAACAACAGCGATCGCCACCTGCTGCACCAAGTCCAAGAACGTTGTCGAAGTCACTGTGTGCTTGCAGCACTGTCTTATATACCAATACACAGTTTATGTAGCTCATTAAATGAATCAACTAGCATCAACGTGTATTATTTTTAAATGTCACACCCTGTTGAATTTTGAACTGAATAAAATGTGATAATTTATGCACACTGGGCCAATAGGCCTATGAATAGAAAGTAATAAACTGGATCTGAGCAGCCGAAAACATATATGATTTGATACACGTAATATATAAGCTGATTAAACATAGAAAATGACAATAGGTAGAATTAATGATTGCTTCACTTCTTTTCTGCGTCTTTCAACCAATCTCGACCAAAGCATTAATTTATGACACACCGCTTAACATCAATTCATCGTTTCATATGCGAATGACGAATTCGTATTTTCATGCACTGGTAGTGCCTTGGGTTAGGCATTTGGCATGTTGGTTTCGCTTCGCGAAAGTTATTAGATTTTCCATTTAAAACTGTTTATCTGATTTTTACGCGAGGCGTATTTGTGAATCTCGATTACAATTTACAAACAGTCGAAGCAAAGCCAGTGACAGCGATTGATGTCAGCGGCAGCACAAAACAAACAACACGTTGACACTCGTTCATTGACATTGTTCACTTAATGTTTCTTGAGAATTGTCAAAGCAATTCTAAGTAGATTTAAGCAGGCCCATTTGACATTTCCCCTAGGGGCAGGAAATCAGGGTCCACGACCGACTGCTTTATATCAGAATCCACGTAATAACAGGGCGCGCAATAATGAGATGTTCCAAGGATGGCGCAAGGTGGTTTTTTTAGGGTACTCTTGTTATATTTCAAATGCTAGGTATCTATTTGCTGAAAATCATTTTCCAATGGGCAACACACATATGTCTATAATATGAACACATTAAAGATATGCTAACATAGTTGGTGTACAATTTGAAAGTTTTCTTTAGGGAGGCCGCGCTGCTCCAGGTTACCCTAGTGGAAGTACCACACACCTTGGCCATTTCGCTCAGTGCAGTGAGTTACTTGTTTTGATGAGAATATTCTTTTGAAACATTTTCATAAAATATATAGAACTGGCCTCTCATGCCACATATCTATAAATGTGGCCTCTCTATCTTCATCCAGCTACTCTGCCATCTTGGAGTTTAGTATAGAAGTGATCACATAAAAAATGCTGCACTGTCATTGTCCTGTTGCTGTGACTGAATTTTTTTTGACCTGCTGACCAGCGTACACGAACTGATTATGCGAGATGTTTTGTCATAGACCGGTGCACATTACACAACATTAGTTGATCTGATCCAGTTTTCGAATTGATTCAACAACTGTTGCAATGGTCAAATCCACATACAATTCAAGTTTTGCTTAGTTAGTTGTACATTGCACAGCTGATCAGTTTTAAGTCAAATAAGGAAAAGTCTCAAAACAAAGGTTTACCAATGTACACCTAGCATTACAGACATATCATTGCTGAATATTACTGCAGTACCCCTTATTTGCTGCCCACTGCACTATCTATGTTAAAAACAGTCCCTGTGCATAAAGGACATCTGTCTATACAAAGATGCCACTTCTAGGCTGGATAATATCAAACACAAGCACATGTTAGTATACAATAATTTAATTTCTTGATTCCAATAATACAAAATACTGAGTTACTGACCTGAAAGATTGTGCAGCCATTACCTGCAGGATGAGGGAAGGCACACATCCCTACCAGGGACACAGAGAGACGGGATAGCAGAGAGTGATCAGTGAGGATCCCATCAACCCTTGAAAGATGCACCAGGTCCCTGCAACACAAACCACTTACACATAAAATATGACTACTGCACTGACATATGTATCAACCGTGATAACAATATTGATAGATTCATAAAATATGACTGCTGAACTGACATCTGTATCAACCATGATAACAATATTGATAGATTCATAAAATATGACTGCTGTACTGACAGATGTATCAACCATGCATGATAACAATATTGATAGATTCATAAAATATGACTGCTTGTACTGACAGATGTATCAACCATGCATCATAACAATATTGATAGATTTATAAAATATAACTGCTGTACTGACAGATGTATCAACCATGCATGATAACAATATTGATAGATTCATAAAATATGACTGCTGTACTGACAGATGTATCAAGCATGGCAACAACATTGGTCGATTCATAAGATTTGAATACTGCAATGGAAGACGTATCAACCACAATAACAGCACTGACAGGTTCCTAAGATATGACAATGGCACTGACAGATGTTTCAAGCATGATAACAACATTGACATATTCATAAGATATAAATACTGCACCGACTGATGTATCATCATGATAGCAACATTGGCAGATTTATGACATATGATTATTCCACTAGCAGAACCATGATAACAACATTGACAAATTCGTAATATATGACAATGGCACTGACATATGTATCAAGCATGATAACAACATAGACATATTCATAAAATATGACTACTGCACTGACACATGATCAAACATGATAACAGCATTGGCAGATTCATAAAATATGAATACTGCACTGGCAGATGTATAAACCATGATAACAACATTGACAGATTCATAAGATGTTATATTATGTTATATTATGTTATATTACAACATATATGATATGATATATGACAGCAATGACATATATCCAGTGTGTTTATTATAACATATGTAATAAAAATTGCATAAAACAACTTTCAATATCTGCAATTATTCCAAGTAAAACACAATTAAATGTTTTGTCTATGTAAATAGTTTAAATTTATAAACACATAATAAGCTAACTAAAATCACAACAGTAAACATAAATAAAGTGTATTAAAATATTATAATCTTATAATCCAAATATAATTCTGTAAAATGTGTCTTAAGAGCTACATTAAATTACCCAGTATCCTTCTATTGCCACGCTGTGATTGGCATTGGTTACAAGCCCTTGAAGTTGCACAAGAGAAAATTTGTTTGAGGTAGGTTAGTCAATGAATAACTTGTTTGAAAAATGTAAACAGCATGTCAGGTAATAAGGAGATATCTTCGCAAGCCTGGGTCGGTAGTAGCACTTCCTCGTAAGCAAGGGTTGGTAGTAGCACTTCCTCGCAAGCCAGGGTTGGTAGTAGTACATCCTCACAGCCAGGCTGATAGTAGTACTTCCTTTCAAGCCAGGGTTCGTAGTAATACTTCCTCGCAAGTCAGGGTTGGTAGTAGTACTTCCTCGCAGCCAGGGTTGGTAGTAGTACTTCCTCGCAAGCCAGAGTTGGTAGTAGTACTTCCTCGCAAGCCAGGGTTTGTAGTAATAATTCCTCGCAAGCCAGGGGTGGTAGTAGTACATCCTTGCAGCCAGGGGTGGTAGTAGTACATCCTTGCAGCCAGGGGTGGTAGTAGTACATCCTTGCAGCCAGGGATGGTAATAGTACATCCTCGCAGCCAGGGTGGTAGTAGTACATCCTCGCAAGCCAGGGGTGGTAGTAGTACATCCTCGCAGCCAGGGGTGGTAGTAGTACATCCTCGCAAGCCAGGGCTGGTAGTAGACTAGTAGTACATCCTCGCAGCCAGGGGTGGTAGTAGTACATCTTTGCAGCCAGAGGTGGTACATCTCGCAGCCAGGGGTGGTAGTAGTACATCCTCACAGCCAGGAGTGGTAGTAATACATCCTCGCACGCCAGGGGTGGTAGTAGTACATCCTCGCAAGCCAGGGGTGGTAGTAGTACATCCTCGCAAGCCAGGGGTGGTAGTAGTACATCCTCGCAGCCAGGGCTGGTAGTAGTACATCCTCGCAAGCCAGGGCTGGTAGTAGTACATCCTTGCTGCCAGGGGTGGTAGTAGCACTTCCTCTCCGCCAGAGTTGGTAGTACAGTGCAACACGCTTATAACGAACACGGATACAACGAATTGACGGAAATAACGAAACAATTTCTTATGTATGGATTTTTTCCCTATCTTTTCCATTATAAGCATTTTTTGCTGTGTAATGAATTTATGTCCAACTGAAAATTGTTCGGTTGTTCGCAAATACTTCCCGCCGGTGACCTGAAAGCTATGTAGTGGCCGCACAGAGCGCCAGTGACAAAGTAATTAGGTCAATGAGGGAAATCATCAAAGGTGATTGTTAGCTGTCCACTAAGCTATGTTTAAATAAACATTGGTGCATGTAGAAGTGTGAACTACATATAATGTACTCAGCTTATGTGAACTGATTACAGAATCGCTTTTATTTCATCATCGAATCGATTACAATAAGCAAAGCCAAATTTCAAAAAAATTTTTCATACAAATTTTTTTATGACAACTGGGATATGTGATTCTGAATAAATAGGCCCATTTAAAAGTTGTTAATCAGACGACTGTTTGAATGCCATACTGTTCACCCCGATTTACAATGCTGGGTCAGAAGCGCAAGTGCTTAGATTTAGAGGCTGTGACTGGCTTGAGGATTTCCTTTTGTCTGGTGCCCTAGCCAACAGCAAACAAATGTCAATGGAGGACTTCTTCAAAGCAGATTAACTGGTGTCATTCTGTGTGTGTTGTATGAGAGGAACTACTGTACTTACTGTGGCTCCATCCCACCAGAGTTCGTGTTTTAGTGTGCTTGGATGCGGCATGCTCGCCATGTGTTTACGTCATGTTTCGTTATTTTTTCACAGATGGTGGACTGCGATGTTATACTATAACTACACTTAATAGTAACATACGTAACTGTTTTATGTGTTATCTAAATTAATGTTACACAACAAAATATCTTTGCATTTGACAGACACCTGCTGGCGAATAGTTTAAAAACTGTCACATACAACACTGCCACCTAGCATATAATGAATTCATGGATATAACGAACTCGTTAGCTACCCACAAAGTAGTTCATTATAAGCATGTTGCACTGTAGTACTTCCTCACAAGCCAGGGTTGGTAGTAGTACATCCCTGCAAGCCATGATTAGTAGTATAGTACTTCCTCGCAAGCCAGGGATGGTAGTAGTAGATCCTCACAAGCCAGGGTTGGTAGTAGTAGTAGATCCTCACAAGCCAGGGGTTGTAGTAGTACTTCCTTGCAAGCCAAGGGTGGTAGTAGTACAACACTATTCCTGGCATTTATCCACACAATGGATAGATGCACAATGAATTATTAGTACTTCATCCCACTTGCTATGATCCCAGGAATCACACATGCATGATCAACTTCAACATGCAATTCAAAGAAAGTGAAAAATAGGGGATAGAACATAACACAGCACTTCGCCGGAAGCCAGTGCTCCTCCGAGAGCATAGGTGTGACCTGGCTGTGTTTAGAGTATTTTGCACTCGCTGTAATCTGTTAAGTACAGTTGCGGGCAATCCTTTCATGCATACATTAATGTTAAGGTGGCTGGGGTGGTTATTATGTGCTTCTTTTGAATTGCATAATTTCAGTAAGAGTTTTTAAGATAAACCAACAATTTCTTCACAAATTGAAGCTGAAATACTATATAATACTTCAAATTAATAAAACTTTTAATTAATTTATTTGGTGATATTTCATGGTTTAAAAAATATTATTTTTGCAAATATGACACAAATACCCACAAAATGCCACCTTATACAATCCTAAGAAAAACCTCCAGGACAATTTTAGCAGAAATTTGAATGACAACCTAAACTCTGAATACTTTTGACATAAGCCATTAATCAGTCATAGTGAAAACTCTTGGCAAGTTGCATACATGTAAGACATGTTCACATGCTATATTACAGCTTCATAAGTCTTGTAGTTTTTATAAAACGTTTAATTAGGCAACATTGTTAGTGATAATACTACTATGTATTTTAAAGTGCTTGAGAGCAATCTCGATTTATCAGGCTTTATTTATAAGTGCTTTTATTATTATTATAACAGAAATGTCAACAGATACGCATATCATGCGTGAAATGTGAATGAAAGTCCTTGAACCTGTATTTGCAATGTGTTGTTGTCTAACAAGATTGGATTACGCTAGCCCAGCGTTAAGCACTTGGTTTACTTATTTACACGTGATTAGTCCATTATCTGGTGGGGTCATTATCTGGTGGGGTCATGGGCAGGTTGCCAGGTCACATGTCAATGGCAGAATAAACTGTGCTGATATTTGTCAGATTAAGAACATGATTAGCTTAGGTAAGCATCGTATCACAGTGTACTGGAATCACAGTAACCATGCAGACAATAATATTATGTTCTGCATTCATGGCAAACGAATTTACACTGAAGTGCACGCCGACTTGAAGTACACACGGTCATTACTGTGGAAACATCATCAGCATTTCCAAGAAGTCAGGGCGATTTCCATAAGGACTGGTTATTTTTTAAAGGATGGATTGTCGAAATACGAGGTTAGTGATTATTTGTGGTGTCAACATTCAGTTCAATATTTCCTAGCATGTTAGCGTGCCCTGGCTACCTTAACCATACAGAAGAATGCCAAGTAGTGTAATACAGAGTGATTTCCTACTTACTCAGCCTGTGAAACTCTCCACGGAGTAACTGTTGCTTGGGGTGGTTGTGATGGTTGACCTAGAGTCAATTGGAAGCAGTGGGTCTCGTGTGATGTCTGACTTGCCAACAGGATCAGGTCATCGCCCAGGCACTGGTCACAAGAGGTTGCAGGTACCAATCCACTGATGGTGTCAATGTATTGTGGTGGTGACCTGAGCGTATGTCTCCAGTGAATGACCTGTTTGAAAGAGTCCCTCAGTTTCACAGGGTAGACAAGTCAGTTAAAACCCAAGCTTATTGGTAGTTAATTCTTTGTTTTTCTTAGGACAACTGTAATGTTTTTCCCAGTATCATAAAAAAGATTATTTACTCCTAAGGTGGCTGGGTGGCTATTCTATGCTTGTTTTGAATTGAGTACCAGTAGTTTTAGTAAACGTTTTTAAGATAAACTAACCATTGTTTCACAAATTGTAGTTGAAATACTAAATAATACTATTGATTATTAAAACAGTTTTTTCTTTATTAAAAAATGCTATCTATTATTTTGAGAAAATCACAAACAAATAAATGACACATATGCAAGATGACAGTGTCACTGATGATCCCACAAGATGTTTTGGTTAACATGAATGAATTACAGTTGCTACAGTACCTGGAAGAAGTTAGCAGAAAGTTGAACAACAGACAAAAGTGACAGCAAAATTTTTAGAAAAACCCTCTACCAATTAATTAGTAATTTTGCTCATGGATATGTTCATTTCATATGCCGCATTTCAGCATCATAATTTTTATAAAACGTTTAATTAGGTAATATTTCCTGGTTTGGGTTTTGTGTAACTGGTAAAAAAATTATAACTAGTAAATTGGAAAATTTCACAATCCTGGCAATGGGCTGACTGGGACAGAAATGGACGAGCTGGGGGAGGAGGTTGATATGAAAGAGAGTTTTCAGAGGAAGCTGGTGAGGAGTCGGTTAAAGTGGGCTGGACACGTGGAACAAATGGAAGGGGGAATGGTTAACAAATAGAGCGGATGTGCTCAGTGTGGAGGGTAGAAGGATTAGAGGAAGAAGCTGGTGGGAATGTAGAAGGGTGGCGGAGATGGTAGTGAAATGGGATCAGTGATGGAAGGACAAGAGGAAGACCACAGCTGAGACTGGGGGGAGGTGGAGAAGGGTGGTGGAGATGGCAGAGAAATTGGATAAATGATAGAAGGAGAAGAGGGAGACCACAACTGAAACTGGAGTGGAGAAGGGTGGTGGAGATGTCAGTGAAATGGGATCAGCGATGGAAGGAGAAGAGGAAGACCACAACTGAGACTGGGGGGGGTGGAGAAGGGTGATGGAGATGGCAGTGAAATGGGATCAGTGATGGAAGGAGAAGAGGAAGACCACAACTGAGACTGGGGGAGTGGAGAAGTGTGGTGAAGATGGCAGTGAAATGGGATCAGTGATGGAAGGCGAAGAGGAAGACCACAACTGAGACTGGGGGAGTGGAGAAGGGTGGTGGAGATGGCAGTGAAATGGGATCAGTGATGGAAGGAGAAGAGGAAGACCACAACTGAGACTGGGGGAAGTGGTGAAGGCAGATGGAGATGGCAGAGGCAACTGAGAATGGGAGTCAGTGATGGAAGGAGAAGAGGAAGACCACAACTGAGACTGGGGGTGGAGAAGGGTGATGGAGATGGCAGTGAAATGGGATCAGTGATGGAAGGAGAAGAGGAAGACCACAACTGAGACTGGGGAGTGGAGAAGGGTGGTGGAGATGGCAATGAAATGGGATCAGTGATGGAAGGAGAAGAGGAAGACCACAACTGAGACTGGGGGAGTGGAGAAGTGTGGTGGAGATGGCAGTGAAATGGGATCAGTGATGGAAGGCGAAGAGGAAGACCACAACTGAGACTGGGGAGTGGAGAAGGGTGGTGGAGATGGCAGTGAAATGGGACCAGTGATGGAAGGAGAAGAGGAAGACCACAACTGAGATTGGGGGTGGAGAAGGGTGGTGGAGATGGCAGTGAAATGGGATCAGTGATGGAAGGAGAAGAGGAAGACCACAACTGAGACTGGGGAGTGGAGAAGGGTGGTGGAGATGGCAGTGAAATGGGATCAGTGGTGGAAGGAGAAGAGGAAGACCACAACTGAGACTGGGGAAGTGGAGAAGGGTGGTGGAGATGGCAATGAAATGGGATCAGTGATGGAAGGAGAAGAGGAAGACCACAACTGAGATTGGGGGTGGAGAAGGGTGGTGGAGATGGCAGTGAAATGGGATCAGTGATGGAAGGAGAAGAGGAAGACCACAACTGAGACTGGGGAGTGGAGAAGGGTGGTGGAGATGGCAGTGAAATGGGATCAGTGATGGAAGGAGAAGAGGAAGACCACAACTGAGACTGGGGGTGGAGAAGGGTGGTGGAGATGGCAGTGAAATGGGATCAGTGATGGAAGGAGAAGAGGAAGACCATAACTGAGACTGGGGGAGTGGAGAAGTGTGGTGGAGATGGCAGTGAAATGGGATCAGTGATGGAAGGAGAAGAGGAAGACCACGACTGAGACTGGGGGAGTGGAGAAGGGTGGTGGAGATGGCAGTGAAATGGGATCAGTGATGGAAGGAGAAGAGGAAGACCACAACTGAGACTGGGGGAGTGGAGAAGGGTGGTGGAGATGGCAATGAAATGGGATCAGTGATGGAAAGAGAAGAGGAAGACCACAACTGAGACTGGGGGTGGAGAAGGGTGGTGGAGATGGCAGTGAAATGGGATCAGTGACGGAAGGAGAAGAGGAAGACCACAACTGAGACTGGGGGTGGAGAAGTGTGGTGGAGATGGCAGTGAAATGGGATCAGTGACGGAAGGAGAAGAGGAAGACCACAACTGAGACTGCGGGAGTGGAGAAGGGTGGTGGAGATGGCAGTGAAATGGGATCAGTGATGGAAGGAGAAGAGGAAGACCACGACTGAGACTGGGGGAGTGGAGAAGGGTGGTGGAGATGGCAGTGAAATGGGATCAGTGATGGAAGGAGAAGAGGAAGACCACGACTGAGACTGGGGGAGTGGAGAAGGGTGGTGGAGATGGCAGTGAAATGGGATCAGTGATGGAAGGAGAAGAGGAAGACCACAACTGAGACTGGGGGAGTGGAGAAGGGTGGTGGAGATGGCAGTGAAATGGGATCAGTGATGGAAGGAGAAGAGGAAGACCACGACTGAGACTGGGGGAGTGGAGAAGGGTGGTGGAGATGGCAATGAAATGGGATCAGTGATGGAAGGAGAAGCGGAAGACCACAACTGAGACTGGGGGAGTGGAGAAGGGTGGTGGAGATGGCAGTGAAATGGGATCAGTGATGGAAGGAGAAGAGGAAGACCACAACTGAGACTGGGGGAGTGGAGAAGGGTGGTGGAGATGGCAATGAAATGGGATCAGTGATGGAAGGAGAAGAGGAAGACCACGACTGAGACTGGGGGAGTGGAGAAGGGTGGTGGAGATGGCAGTGAAATGGAATCAGTGATGGAAGGAGAAGAGGAAGACCACAACTGAGACTGGGGGAGTGGAGAAGGGTGGTGGAGATGGCAATGAAATGGGATCAGTGATGGAAGGAGAAGAGGAAGACCACAACTGAGACTGGGGGAGTGGAGAAGGGTGGTGGAGATGGCAGTGAAATGGGACCAGTGATGGAAGGAGAAGAGGAAGACCACAACTGAGACTGGGGGAGTGGAGAAGGGTGGTGGAGATGGCAGTGAAATGGGACCAGTGTTGGAAGGAGAAGAGGAAGACCACAACTGAGACTGGGGGAGTGGAGAAGGGTGGTGGAGATGGCAGTGAAATGGGATCAGTGTTGGAAGGAGAAGAGGAAGACCACAACTGAGACTGGGGGAGTGGAGAAGTGTGGTGGAGATGGCAGTGAAATGGGATCAGTGTTGGAAGGAGAAGAGGAAGACCACAACTGAGACTGGGGGAGTAGAGAAGGGTGGTGGAGATGGCAGTGAAATGGGATCAGCGATGGAAGGAGAAGAGGAAGACCACAACTGAGACTGGGGGGGGGTGGAGAAGGGTGATGGAGATGGCAGTGAAATGGGATCAGTGATGGAAGGAGAAGAGGAAGACCACAACTGAGACTGGGGGAGTGGAGAAGGGTGGTGGAGATGGCAGTGAAATGGGATCAGTGATGGAAGGAGAAGAGGAAGACCACGACTGAGACTGGGGGAGTGGAGAAGTGTGGTGGAGATGGCAGTGAAATGGGATCAGTGATGGAAGGCGAAGAGGAAGACCACAACTGAGACTGGGGGAGTGGAGAAGGGTGGTGGAGATGGCAGTGAAATGGGATCAGTGATGGAAGGAGAAGAGGAAGACCACAACTGAGACTGGGGGGGTGGAGAAGGGTGATGGAGATGGCAGTGAAATGGGATCAGTGATGGAAGGAGAAGAGGAAGACCACAACTGAGACTGGGGGGGTGGAGAAGGGTGATGGAGATGGCAGTGAAATGGGATCAGTGATGGAAGGAGAAGAGGAAGACCACAACTGAGACTGGGGGAGTGGAGAAGGGTGGTGGAGATGGCAATGAAATGGGATCAGTGATGGAAGGAGAAGAGGAAGACCACAACTGAGACTGGGGGAGTGGAGAAGTGTGGTGGAGATGGCAGTGAAATGGGATCAGTGATGGAAGGCGAAGAGGAAGACCACAACTGAGACTGGGGGAGTGGAGAAGGGTGGTGGAGATGGCAGTGAAATGGGACCAGTGATGGAAGGAGAAGAGGAAGACCACAACTGAGATTGGGGGTGGAGAAGGGTGGTGGAGATGGCAGTGAAATGGGATCAGTGATGGAAGGAGAAGAGGAAGACCACAACTGAGACTGGGGGAGTGGAGAAGGGTGGTGGAGATGGCAGTGAAATGGGATCAGTGGTGGAAGGAGAAGAGGAAGACCACAACTGAGACTGGGGAAGTGGAGAAGGGTGGTGGAGATGGCAATGAAATGGGATCAGTGATGGAAGGAGAAGAGGAAGACCACAACTGAGATTGGGGGTGGAGAAGGGTGGTGGAGATGGCAGTGAAATGGGATCAGTGATGGAAGGAGAAGAGGAAGACCACAACTGAGACTGGGGGAGTGGAGAAGGGTGGTGGAGATGGCAGTGAAATGGGATCAGTGATGGAAGGAGAAGAGGAAGACCACAACTGAGACTGGGGGTGGAGAAGGGTGGTGGAGATGGCAGTGAAATGGGATCAGTGATGGAAGGAGAAGAGGAAGACCATAACTGAGACTGGGGGAGTGGAGAAGTGTGGTGGAGATGGCAGTGAAATGGGATCAGTGATGGAAGGAGAATTGGAAGACCACGACTGAGACTGGGGGAGTGGAGAAGGGTGGTGGAGATGGCAGTGAAATGGGATCAGTGATGGAAGGAGAAGAGGAAGACCACAACTGAGACTGGGGGAGTGGAGAAGGGTGGTGGAGATGGCAATGAAATGGGATCAGTGATGGAAGGAGAAGAGGAAGACCACAACTGAGACTGGGGGTGGAGAAGGGTGGTGGAGATGGCAGTGAAATGGGATCAGTGACGGAAGGAGAAGAGGAAGACCACAACTGAGACTGGGGGTGGAGAAGTGTGGTGGAGATGGCAGTGAAATGGGATCAGTGACGGAAGGAGAAGAGGAAGACCACAACTGAGACTGGGGGAGTGGAGAAGGGTGGTGGAGATGGCAGTGAAATGGGATCAGTGACGGAAGGAGAAGAGGAAGACCACGACTGAGACTGGGGGAGTGGAGAAGGGTGGTGGAGATGGCAGTGAAATGGGATCAGTGATGGAAGGAGAAGAGGAAGACCACGACTGAGACTGGGGGAGTGGAGAAGGGTGGTGGAGATGGCAGTGAAATGGGATCAGTGAT
Organism: Lamellibrachia satsuma; assembly: GCA_033239005.1. NCBI lineage: Eukaryota > Metazoa > Annelida > Polychaeta > Sabellida > Siboglinidae > Lamellibrachia > Lamellibrachia satsuma. The sequence continues at coordinate 1,642,091 of BSQZ01000068.1, read as the reverse complement.
GGAAGGAGAAGAGGAAGACCACAACTGAGACTGGGGGAGTGGAGAAGGGTGGTGGAGATGGCAGTGAAATGGGATCAGTGACGGAAGGAGAAGAGGAAGACCACGACTGAGACTGGGGGAGTGGAGAAGGGTGGTGGAGATGGCAATGAAATGGGATCAGTGATGGAAAGAGAAGAGGAAGACCACAACTGAGACTGGGGGAGTGGAGAAGGGTGGTGGAGATGGCAGTGAAATGGGATCAGTGATGGAAGGAGAAGAGGAAGACCACAACTGAGACTGGGGGAGTGGAGAAGGGTGGTGGAGATGGCAGTGAAATGGGATCAGTGATGGAAGGAGAAGAGGAAGACCACGACTGAGACTGGGGGAGTGGAGAAGGGTGGTGGAGATGGCAGTGAAATGGAATCAGTGATGGAAGGAGAAGAGGAAGACCACAACTGAGACTGGGGGAGTGGAGAAGGGTGGTGGAGATGGCAATGAAATGGGATCAGTGATGGAAGGAGAAGAGGAAGACCACGACTGAGACTGGGGGAGTGGAGAAGGGTGGTGGAGATGGCAGTGAAATGGAATCAGTGATGGAAGGAGAAGCGGAAGACCACAACTGAGACTGGGGGAGTGGAGAAGGGTGGTGGAGATGGCAGTGAAATGGGATCAGTGATGGAAGGAGAAGAGGAAGACCACAACTGAGACTGGGGGAGTGGAGAAGGGTGGTGGAGATGGCAATGAAATGGGATCAGTGATGGAAGGAGAAGAGGAAGACCACGACTGAGACTGGGGGAGTGGAGAAGGGTGGTGGAGATGGCAATGAAATGGGATCAGTGATGGAAGGAGAAGCGGAAGACCACAACTGAGACTGGGGAGTGGAGAAGGGTGGTGGAGATGGCAGTGAAATGGGATCAGTGATGGAAGGAGAAGAGGAAGACCACAACTGAGACTGGGGAGTGGAGAAGGGTGGTGGAGATGGCAATGAAATGGGATCAGTGATGGAAGGAGAAGAGGAAGACCACGACTGAGACTGGGGAGTGGAGAAGGGTGGTGGAGATGGCAGTGAAATGGAATCAGTGATGGAAGGAGAAGAGGAAGACCACAACTGAGACTGGGGGAGTGGAGAAGGGTGGTGGAGATGGCAATGAAATGGGATCAGTGATGGAAGGAGAAGCGGAAGACCACAACTGAGACTGGGGGAGTGGAGAAGGGTGGTGGAGATGGCAGTGAAATGGGACCAGTGATGGAAGGAGAAGAGGAAGACCACAACTGAGACTGGGGGAGTGGAGAAGGGTGGTGGAGATGGCAGTGAAATGGGACCAGTGTTGGAAGGAGAAGAGGAAGACCACAACTGAGACTGGGGGAGTGGAGAAGGGTGGTGGAGATGGCAGTGAAATGGGATCAGTGTTGGAAGGAGAAGAGGAAGACCACAACTGAGACTGGGGGAGTGGAGAAGTGTGGTGGAGATGGCAGTGAAATGGGATCAGTGTTGGAAGGAGAAGAGGAAGACCACAACTGAGACTGGGGGAGTGGAGAAGGGTGGTGGAGATGGCAGTGAAATGGGATCAGTGATGGAAGGAGAAGAGGAAGACCACAACTGAGACTGGGGGAGTGGAGAAGGGTGGTGGAGATGGCAGTGAAATGGGACCAGTGATGGAAGGAGAAGAGGAAGACCACAACTGAGACTGGGGGAGTGGAGAAGGGTGGTGGAGATGGCAGTGAAATGGGATCAGTGATGGAAGGAGAAGAGGAAGACCACGACTGAGACTGGGGGAGTGGAGAAGGGTGGTGGAGATGGCAGTGAAATGGAATCAGTGATGGAAGGAGAAGAGGAAGACCACAACTGAGACTAGGGGTGGAGAAGGGTGGTGGAGATGGCAGTGAAATGGGACCAGTGATGGAAGGAGAAGAGGAAGATCATAACCAAGACAGCGTGAGGTGGTTGAGAAGGGTTTCACAGATTGCAGTGAAATGAGATCAGTGATGGAAGGAGAACCAAAAATCAAGAACCAATATCAATGCCAGCCGTACCCTAGACTTCATGGACAAAGAGGAGAGCAACAATGTATAATGTCAATTACCAGGAATTATTTCTGGATGTTTTGAATGGCACCTGTTAGTAGACAAATGGACAATTATTTCCAAAATACTGTAGCAGTAAACATTACCATGAAATAAAATTATATTGTATAGCTGTTTTTGTCACATTTCAAAATGTACGTTAGAAGCAAAAGAAAATTATGTAACATTTCAAGCTGAAAAACATACTGACAACATTCCATTTACACAGGCTTATAATTTTATCTCATAACTTCTTGTCCATATTATTTTTGTTGTCAACCTACTGGTGATGATGGGAATCGTTCATCAATCAGCATAAGGTTGTAGTCAGTGGCTACCGCGTGGAGGAAGGTGTTCTTTGCATGTTGGGTGCTGACCATAATTCTTTCTGCAGGATTCAATAGTCTGTTAGGCAGGATGAATAGATCCATTCCCACTGTATGTGCTGGTTGCTGCAAAATCAAGAAATATAGATAATTGAGTCATTCTGCAGTAATTGCAACAGTTGTTACATAGCATAATATTAATACCTACATTCTCAAACTTTACATTTTGATGCCTGCACCATGTCATTATGTAAACATAATACAAATAAACATTAAAAGTTGTAAAATTGTGAAGGAAAAAAAGCAGGGTTTTTTTATTAATCTGAATTGTATCATTATGAGTGTGCATGCGTGTGTGCGTGTGTGCATGCGTGAGTGAGTGTGTGCGTGCATGAAAAAACCCATGGGGGGCAGCATGAGAAAACCCTTCACATGGTAAAAATTATTAACCTAGATATCAAACATTTAACATCATATAAGAGATGTTTTGAGAATAATGAATCCAAAAATACACTGTGTAAAGATTCAGAAACAAATGTACACACAGAAATACAGATGTCACTTGTAAAAACCCTTTACTATTCATCATTTTGGTCAAGAATCAATTCAGTACAACATGCACACTGCAAGCAGCATCAATAGTCATCATAATTTGGGTTTCTTGGGTCTATCATGATATCATGACAACATGATTTTTAGAGAGAAAAAACTTCTAGATTTTGAAACAGAACATACAAAAGTAGAAATGTCACTTGTCAAAAGGTTTCCTGTTGACTATTTTGGTCAATTTTATAATGTCATGTCACCCTGTACAATACAAAGAGCATGTACATTTCAGCACTGTTTTCTTGGGTCTGCTATGGCCTCAACCCTGGCCTCGACCCATCATGGTAATATATTGCACCAGCTGTTACCAAAGAAGTCTTAATGTGCGAAGAGCATCCTTACACACTCCACTGACCTCAGCAGCAGCACAATAGTTGTTATACACCTTCTTCTTGCTGCAGTTTAAAGCCAACAGTTTCTGTTTCTGTTTTCCAGTGTCCTGGTGTTTGACCAGGCAGGACAATGTAGTGTACTTCTGCAAAAATCAGGATAAAATCCACAACTGTTCTGGTTTCCTGCAGACTGAGGGCATAACAGCCTCCGTTTAGAGTTTTTGTGCACACGTGGCTTAACCCCAATCACCTTGTAATGACTGATCAGATTGTTCAGCTAATCCTGCCCTATGTTGTGCATATACTTAAAAGTATCTCTGCAGATGTGAAATCCATGAAAGAAGAAGTCAGTACGCTGGGTCTTTCGCTGACTTTGCTGCTTCTTGCATGACTTTGATGTTGTTGCAGTCAGGTGGATGCCACAAGACAATTTTGCCAAGATGGCAATGTCCAGCTATTCACGTGACAGATCAATGAACCCAAGTCGGACATTCTTGCTTGAAGTATGTGGAACATGGTGCACCGTTGTTGTACTTGCAGCTACATTAAAAGGACGCATCAGCTGCGTTTTCCAGATCCACCTCTACAAACCAAGGCTATGGACAAGGTTCTCAATGATCGGTGATGCATCATCGTCACTACTTATATGTAACTAAAATGGAAGTAAATGGAACATGCTGTTATCAACACGCCCAACTGGTTAAGTTTAAACAGGGAGATTTTTTAACAGCAACTTAATTTCCCCCGACAGCAAGCCAAGACATGCTGCAATCAACAAGTCAAAATAGTTAGTTAAAGCATGAGTGCATAAAACAATTTGAACAGTAATTTCCCCAACTACGAGCCATGTTGAGTTTCATAAACACAGTCATAGAAGAAAATAATTGTATGGTTGACAGCATCTGCATCTTGCAAAAAATTCAACACTGACTTATCTGTGAAGACTTTTGTCTGCAGTTTTTTGCATTGATTCGATAAATTAGCATTTATGATTTAATATAGGTCAGATCTCATGTCATTTACGATCTCCAGTCATTGTTAATCTGCTGCCTTGGTACTGCGAAAACATGTCCAACCAGTATAGCTAATTTTACTACATTCTAAAAATTATTTTCCATCATAATTATATATTAGTAGTAATATAGTACCATAATACAAAATAGCTATATTCAGTATAATAATTTGACTCACTTTCTTCAGCTTGTTGGTCAACATTTGGCATGTTGACAGCAGAGCCGGTGCCAGCGGCAGCACTGGCAGAAACGCTCCTTTCACAACTAGCAGATTCATCATTGTCATTGTCAGTGTCACTTTTCGATAATTCACCATCACTTATTTACAAAATATTCACATAGCACTTCTTTTAGGACATCACCTGCAGCAATAGTTCCCATTTTAATGTCTTGGAGTGCATTCAAATGACGAGTAATCTCTGTTTCTCTATCAGTATCTCTGCATACAGCGGTATGTTTCGTGGGAGTCGCCATCTTGGTTCTTCGATCTGTCAAACTGTTTCTCAGTTCTGATGACCGATGATCGTAGATTAAGACATAATTCACACAATATGGGAATGATTGTCTTCTTGAATGAAGTCTGTTCACATTTGTACATACACTAGCACTAAATGGCACACTGCCGACTCAGATGAAAAAAATTCAGAATACCTGTACAGGAATCACTGTTCTTCAAAGACATAAACAAACTCGTAGGATAGCTTCTACGTCGGTGCACAAACACAAACAAAGTGCTTTCGGTGTATTCATGCGCACTACACTATATTCTAAAGTAGGGTTCATGGCAGTTCCAATGCTATTTGACACATGGAGGTGCAACGGGCAAAACATTGTAACTAAACACGGCTGAAATAGTACACCGCTTTATTGTCTTTGGTGATAAGTATTTTGATAGGGGGCTAGCGCAAATATGATAAAACATGGTTTACAACTAATTTTTACCAAAAATAGTTTATGAACATGAAAGTTAAATGGTATGAGAATGTAATTGGTAAAAAATTTATTTACCTTGACCATGCATGCCGATGTATTTCACCTGTATCTCAAATTAGCATAGCGTGACTTCCGACGGGCTTTATATATATACATATATATATATATATATATATATATATATATATATATATATACATATATTCCCTGTATTCCCATATTTTCTAAATTTATTTAAATGTGTTGTTTTTCAGCATAATACAGTAGTTGTTATATTATTGGTTGACCATTGGCTGTTACAAAATAATCTGCCAGTGGTGTTTACCCAATATATATATATATATATATATATATATATATATATATATATATATATATATATGCCTACAGTAGTGAGAATGCATATGATCCACAAGTTCTGGTTTTTCGCACCAAATGGCATTTCCTGTTACAGCATGCAAAAGTTTGATAATCAGATCAGTAAATCTATGAACATTTCCAAACAACTGAGTTTTGCTTCAACCCAAATTCAAGGCGTGTTTATTCCCTTTCAATGGTGCTATGCGTACAGCTCCTAAGGAGGTAAATTGACGATGGAAAATAGTAGTGAATATAATAAAATAAGCAGGTGAATACAAATTGTATCCTCATGGTCAGTGATCCCTAACTGCAATTTAAGAGGAAGCAATCACTATTTTAGGTGAATTTGTCAGTGATGTTACCATCGGTGGTGTTACCGGTTGCATGAGTAAAGGTGTTTAGATTGGTGACGAAGTTGTCACAATGTTTGCGTATGGAGGTGATATTGTATTGTTGGCCGAATCAGTGGAAGAACTGCAGACATTGCTAAATGTTATTTGAAAGTGGTGTAGTAATTGGGATAAATTGGAATATATCTATTAACAAGACAAAACTCAAATTGTACATTTTCGCAATCTATCAATACCTCAAAATCACATCACGATTTTGTATTAAGGGATCAAAGTCTATGCATTGTAAACAAGTATAAATATCTAGGTTTGATTTTAACTGAACATCTTGATTATAAGGTTATGGTAAAAACTATTGCTACTGCAGTGAACAGAGCTTAGGGTTTATTAACGGCGCAACAAAAATATCATTGGTATATGGGCATTTTAAAGTAAGGGTACACAATGATTTAATCCAATGTAGCCTCAAAAATCAAAGTGTTCAAATTATTTGGTTCATGTTATTTTCCAGCACTATAGAATGATATTACATTAACACTGACATTTTAAGAGCATGAGGTTACATTTATTTCCTAAAAATTGGTTTTTAAGTAACCTGTAAAATTAGCAATCTGGAGAGGACATTTCTTTGACACACAATATACCATTATGGCATGAGATATAATAACTACTCTTATACAAATTGCAGTGCTTAATCAGAAAGGTGGGTATTCAGATGACGTCAGAATGTTATTATATTTGCTGCCGACTTAACATTACCAATGAGGGAGTTCCACCGAGATTGAGCAGCACTAGTTCCAACATTTGTTTTAACTGTGGGAAAAACAATATACCAAAACTAGCTAACCAATGCTGCCCACGTTTTCTTTCTTGTAGGAGTGAGCATTGCATATAAATAACCTGGTTGCTTAGATGAACAGTTGTTTGAGTTATATATGAGACATTCCATCTCAGATAAACCATGCATGTTGCAATCGTATTTTTTATTAAAAGTTTTTATAAGCACACATGTCAAACCACAGGGCTGTAGCTTGAATAGTTTCTGAGTTATGACCATTTCAAATTTGCTGAATCCAGTCATTTTTTGAAAATTTTTTGAAATCATGACAATTTCTTTTCTACTTAAAATACCAATAACTCAAAAACTATTTGTGCTAGATACCTGAGATTATATGTAGAGACTAACATAAGTCTATAGTTCCACATCTGTATATTGGTTCTCCCACAATCTACCACTGAAGTTGTATGCTTTTATGTATGAAATTGAGCCAACGAGTGATTTTAAATCCATATTTCAACAATAAAAACATGTTAGAACATACATGAATCTTATTTTGATCAATAATACACCTACACGTGTAGGTATATGAGAAGTTTGAAGTTTCTATTTATGAGATACTGATCTCCAAAGTTGGTAAATAGTGAAAAGTGGCCTACATTTAGCAACGAAAAATGCTATGCGGCCATGGAGCTAAAATTCCAATTTATTTTTATGTAAGGCAGGTACAATACTTGTATAATGCACCATATTTGGATTCCCTATTCAAATGGCTTTATGTTGAAGAAAATATTTCAAATAGACATATTTTGTGTTACAATATCAAATCGTATAGCTGATTTTACTACTTATTCCATCTATAGTAAGACATGTAAATATTGTAAAATGCCAAAAAAATTAAAAGGCATCCTGAATACATAGTTCTGGATTATACGTACATGGGCCATTCCATGTGAAATCAACAAAATGGTTAAAAGTTGATCTCATAATTTACTTAAATTTTAATCAATGACTAAGTGGCTTTACTTGAGCACTTGTGCAAGAGAACTAAGCATTTGCATGCAAATTGCCTCTGTAATGTTCTAGTATAATGTGAACAAGGGATAAGCGCCCCCCAAAATCATACCCATTATACGTACTTAGTTTACTTAGGTTCTTCCTGACCATAGGCGGTGGCCTCGGTGGTCAGATCTTTAACTTTCCATTGGAATGCTCTACGACTTCCTGGCAAGGCAGCTTTGTAGTTATAGAGAAAATCCTCAGTACTCCAATATCTATCTAGACGGTTTTTAAATGAGTTGACACTTGGGGCAGTTACAACTACTTCCAGTTGATCATTCCATAATCTGGTAACTCTAAGTGAGAAGCTTTCTTTTCTAACATTTGTACAAGCATGTTCTATAAACAATTTCAAACTATGGCCCTTTGTTCCTTCCCTTGTATTACTGTCTTTGTGCAGCTTGACAATGTTAGATACATCACTGTCATATTTCCCTTGGAGTAGTTTATATACCTCAATCAAATCACCACGAGTTCGTCTATATGCAAGTGTAGGAAGTTTCAATCTCTGAAGTCTTTCCTCATAAGGAATATTCTTCATACCAGGAAGTTGCTTTGTTGCGTGTCTTTGCACATTTTTGATGGCTTGTAGAGGACCTTCTAATAACTGCAATGATACTATTTGCTTTGTTTATTTTTTGGTTGATGTGCTTATCAAATTCTAGGTTGGAATTAATTATAACCCCAATGTCTTTCTGTTCTTCTATTCCTCCTAATTCATGGGCAGTATTATCTATCTTCAGGTTGTATGCATACTCTTGCTGTATTGTTTTCCCTACGTGCATTAAATTACATTTATCTGGGTGGAACCTTAATAACCATTTACTTGACGAAGAGGTTAAATAATCTAAATCGTTCTGTAGTGTATGCTGGTCATTTAGACTAGTTATCATTTTGAAAACCTTTGTATCATCCACAAACATATATACATTCGAAACTATATTCTCAGGAAGATCATTTATGTATAAAACAAATAGGATCGGTCCTAAGACACTGCCCTGTGGAATACTACTTATTATATTTGCCCACTCATTATATTTTTACATGTTTTCATGTGCCTCCAACTTGAGAAGTTTTCAAGCTATGAATCTGAAATTTGCTGAAAATGTAGATACATTGGCTGGCTTCTAATAGTTGGTCATCATTTGCAGTACAAATACAGTGCTGTTCTAATTACAGGCTCACTGCCTATCTTCTGAAGTGGCACAAGAAGAAACAATTGTAGCCAATTACTACATCACATCAGAACCATTAAAAAATATTAGTGATGGAAGATTGACTGATATCCATTCTGGGTAATCTTCTGCAAGATGATACTCATAAGGATAGGTGACAACACTGATACACATACCAAAGCAGCAGTTTGGATTCAGGGAGAACAGAGGGATACTGTAGTAGATGCATCTTCAAAAGGTAAATGAGCACCAGGTCCTGCTGTATTTAAATTATGTGGACTTCAAGGCTGCATTTGATACAATCTGGAGAGGGGCATTATGGAAGATGTTGACTCTATTGTGGTCAGACCTGGGGCAAATACATGATGTATCTATATCTATTGTATCTAGATACATTTTTCGAAGTATCTTTATCTGTATCTAGATACTTTTGTTCAAAATGAAAAGTATCTGTATCTTTATCTAGCTACAGTGGCTATGTATCTGAATTTTCAGATACTTTTCAGATACATTTCAGATACAATGTATATCACAGATTTTGTTGGAAATATTTTATTGGTGAATTGCACTTAGATAGAAAAGCCAGTAATTACTCACAGTCTGGAGTAGTTCAAGAATGTTTATGAAGGAATATTACTTCATTGATGATTATATAATTAGCCATTATATTTGTTTCATGTTTTTAAAAGCAATTATAGAAGCTATTTGGATCACTCAAAGTCATTCATATGGAAATCTTGAACAGATCATGAAGTGACACATGTCAAACATCAAATAACACCATAGCAATTGAGTTTACTTTGATGCTTGCCATGTGAATCATATAAAAGGTGAGCTGTTCATGTCGGTGTCATTACTAGTTGACACTTATCAAACCATCTCTCTGATATTGACTTGATAAATGTATTTAACCACGGGTATTAGAAAGTTGAACTAAGAGATTGATGATTATACTATGTATGATATTACCTGAATAAAATATTAAATACATATTCAGTGTGTTTTCCCTGACAGTGTTCAAAGAGGTATCGAAAATGTATCTGTATATAGATACATTTGAATGTATCTGTAACTGTATCTAGATACATTTAAAATACTTGTATCTGTATCTGTGACATTTAAAATGTATTGTATCTTATCTTATACATTGGTGATGTATCTGCCCCAGGTCTGATTGTGGTGGATCCCAAGATTACATCACCGCTTGAAGCTATGTATGATAATATTGAATGTGCAGTCGTCATCAATGGTTAACTGACATAATGGTTCAGAGTGGAAATAGGAGTAAGACAGGGCTGTTTGTTATCATCTAGCCTTTTCAGTTTGTTCCAGGAGTTCGTCACGGCAGACCTGAAAACATTATGCAAGGAGTTCAAGATAGATACCAACCTCAGCTTTGACATCAGATAGACACAACAATTATGTCCACCATGTTTGAAAAACTACAACTCTCAACTGAAGAACTTCAAGCTTAAATGGTGTATGAAAATCAACTTCTTCAAATGCAACGTCATCACACCGGAGAAACATATTATTCTGGAAAGCAAAGTACTCAAGGCTGTGGGAGAGTCATGCTTCTTGGGTAGCATAGTACCGTCTACAGAGAGACTCAGAAATGGCATATTTTCCAACAGCAGCATCTCAACAAAGGTAAAGGTAAGGTAAAGTCATCCCCCAGGCATTACGCCTTAGGAAGCCATGAAGGCTTATATGGCCAGTGCTTAAACTTGGTTTCTGTAGTGCAAAGCAACTTAGAGTGCAGTTATACTGACTCTCCTGGACGGGACACTAGTCCATCGCAGGTACCTTCCAAACAGTGTTTGTACTCATTTGCAGCTGAGTAGACTGAGGCAAAGTAGGGTAAACGAAATTGCCTAAGCTTCGAAAACGAACCGTGCCCAGTGTGGGTCTTGAACTCACAACCCTCGAATTTAGAGTCCAACACCTTAACCACTAGGCCACGGCTGCCCCCCAACAAAACTGAAAGCCAAATTATTTAGAGCCCTTATAATTTATACTGCCAATCGCAATCTATGATGCAGAGGCTTGGACACTACGATCACAGGAGATACAATTTCTTGATTTCTTTTCAGATGCCCTGCCTGCAGGTTATTAGGTGTTACCAGGGCAGACAGACTACAAAATATCAAGATCAGAGAGGACATCTTTACCCCTGAATCTATCACAGATGTCATCAGACACCGAAGACTCAGGTGTTTTGGGCTAATTTGTTTTATGCAAAGAGATAACATTGTTATGCAAACACACAAACAAGACTTCAAAAGACAGTGGAAGAGAGGAAGACCACTGAAGAGGTGGAGTGACCAGATCAAGTATTATACTGGGCTCCCACTGTTGACAACAAACAACAACAGAATGGAGGGGTGCAACTTCTTGGAAGACAGCGAGGGGTCACTATGGCCTATGATTTTAAGTCAAGTAAGTTTACATGCAGGTCCACTTCCTACTTCAGTCTTCTCAATATTAATTCAGATGCCATGTTTTCTGAAGATGTTACTGCATTTTTGCAATGTCTTCTGTGTTTTTTTTTCTAAAAGTCCAGCACCACCAACTTCTTCAAACTTACGAATATCCTGAAGAAAAATAAAGAAAAACTTCTTAGTGTCATTACTATTAAATATGATAACATTTGTTATATTTCGCTTTAATGTATTGGCTTATGGTTAGGGTAGAAGATTTGTTTATCTAACCCTGACTTAACCCATATGCAAGCCATAACCCCAAGTTATATTGTTAATTGAATTAGCTCAACTAAGTTAACATAATTTAATATGATATTTCAATTAAATGTCACCCACTAGCACTGACACCCAGTGGCATTTCCAGCAGGCCTGCAGTCACTAGCCTGAGACAGACAAGTTCAGGCATGTGTGAATTAGTACAAGTGTGAATGAGTTAGGACTGGGGAGTAATACCTATTACCACTGGGTTACTGGGTTGGGACTGGGTAGTGGCCTAGTGGCCTAGTGGGCACTTGGCAGTGGGCAGGTCATTCAGGTGGGCAGTGTTTGGAGGGAAGACCTAGAAAATAGAATGTCCACTGGTAGGATCAAAGGGTGATAAGTTGATGGTTAATTATGGCTTGATTGCCTCTGCAAATATTTCTAAAGTAAACATTTGGGGCTGGCTACTTCCAGCCAAGTGAACTTATGGGGCCATTAGATTCCATGCAAGGTCTCAATTTGCAACTATTTAATATTAAAGAAATAATTTTAAGCATTCATTAACCGGAATTACAATTTATAATCAGTTTTTATTAAAAAATAAAGTAATAATCAGTGTTTTGTATGAATATTTTTATTATGTCCAGGCCCAGCCCGGTCCAAGCCCGATGTGTTTAAATTGTTTTCAGCCCAGGCCCGGCCCGGGCCCGCAGTATGTAGGCCCAGGCCCAGCCCAGCCCACGAAATTATGCTGCGGGCCGGGCCGGGCCGGGCTGGGCGTGAACCCAAAGCCCGGCCCATGCAGGGCACTAGCCTGTAACAACCTCCAGCCAGCTAATTTCTTTGAGGAATTTCAGGATTTGCTGGAAAATTCACTTGAATTCTACAGTCCAATTGGCACCAACAAGTATATAAAAATGCACAAAAAGCTCTCTGCTGCCTATTAGACTAAAATTGTATACAATTATAAAATCATATAGTTTTAATAGAATCAGCTGCACTTTTTAATGCATCATTTTTGGACTCAAATATTCACGTTATTGTAGAATGGCACACGCAACACAAAGATTATGAATACAGAAGCAAAACTGGTGAAACAGTGCCAAACTCATAATAACGCGACCCCTAAATATATATTTTTAATGGTTGTAAAAGAAAAACTCAACAATGATAACGTCATCATATATATATATATATATATATATATATATATATATATATATATATATATATATATATATATATATATATATAGTGTATATATATATAAGGATTATTTTATTTGTCCCAACTGCAGAAAAACATAGATAAATTACATTGAGTGGCAATATAAATTATACAGATATACATGATACATACAAATGTTAAACTGTACAATATGCAATAACAATTAATAAATAATAAACAAAAATAATACATTATGCAACAAAAAAAGAAAGGCAAAAATATTTGCTGTGGGACGGGAGACTCCTACTAAGAAAAAATTTTTGTTAATTCACATAGCACTTTTTTGCGCTGATTAATTCAGTAATTAATTGTTCAAAATACAGTACAAATCTAAGTTGAATCGGATGAAAAGTGAAATATTTATTTGCATTCATGCAACCTCAGTTAATTACAGGATTCATTCACAGCAGTATTTCATAATTTAATACGATTCAGTAGCAGCACATATTTTCCATGAACAGTGCATAGTTTATGACAGAACAACTGATAGAGGACGCTTTCTCTAGTACATAGCTGAGTGGGAGTGCTAGCATGTGGCCACTTGTAGCACAAACAGAGAAGACATTTACCCACCTACATTGTACCAACCCCCTGCTTCTGCAGAGTGACTGATAGGCTGTTTGGCATTTCTCTGGCTGCAGACCCAGGATTGTCTGGGTCTGCCGCCATTCATGTGATCGCGAATGAGAAGCTGACCCAGGACCATGTGAACATCCAGGTCTCGCAGCCCATCCTTGGGTGTCACTGAAGGCCCCAGAAAGATCTGGCTGGGCTGTCCCATATATTGCCATGTTTGAAATTTATAATAAATATATAAAACGTTATTCCTTTGCCTTTCCTTTTTGTTATTTTTTGCATCATGAATTTTATAACAGTATAATAACAATATGAATGCTGAGACCAATCACCTCTGCAAATTTTTGTCACAAAAAAATGTTTTGGTGTAATCATTGTAAGCCAATAGAACCTACCCTAATATCGAATAATGAAACGCCAGTGCGGTCAGAAACAACGATTTCACGTGGATGTGCTCCATAGTGGCAACTGCACCAGTTCTCAACGCCTGAGAAACGTGACTTGATAGTCTTGCAGACGGCATCAAACCTGGTTCAGGAGAAGACAACAAATTGACAAGGCAAAAACTTAATTTTATAATTGCATTGGAAATTAGTGTATTGTAAAAGCAAAGCAGCACTGTAAGACTTTATTATTATTACTGTACATGTAGAAAAATACTGCTATTACTGTAGAATTCTGAGTTGTAACAACAGTTGCCACTGTTGTTTCCTAAGGAATGATGACATCAAAACCCACCTGTTTAAACTTATTTACCCCAGTTTAAAACTGGAATAGCTTATCATCATCATTTATTTATTTTCAACACTGCTACATTTTTTTTACATGAAATACAATATTGGGAAAGGAGGAAGCTGAAATCGATTAGGAACTGTTTACCCCTTTTGTTTTGGTGTGCTGCCGAGTGTGGGTCTCCCGAGGATTTTAGTGCAACAGAAGTATTTGATATTGTATTGCATAACTGGATAACCAGCCATCCTGCCTGCCTGCCCGAGTGCCTTTATCAAGATCCAAATAAACAATTATCAGATAGCATGTGGATAAGGAAGCTGGACAAGGAAGTCTGTTAGGTCTTGTAACAATAAACTTGTAATATACTGACTTCATAGCGAACAACAAACAATGTGGTGAACAGATTTTAATACAAACAGAACGACGGACATTGATGTAATTTTCTGGAACAGTGATTGGCCCCACAGATGTAATTAGCCATGGCATTACAACACCGTCCGGTACAGTGTTAACAGAGTTCAACAATTATTTTTCAGCCCGTGACAATTTTGTGTTAATCATTCACACGACATTTACATGATCAAAAGATTATTATTATTATCATCTTTATTCGGAGTCAAGATCCACAAACATGTACATATTAAACAAATTGTAAGTTGTTCCATTCATTTATTCTCCTCTGGAAAACGATTACTGTCTCAAATCAAATATACACTGTTCTTTTACTAATGCTACCTTCAGTTACTTTTGAACAAGTATGAGTTCTGTCTTGCTTCTTAATTTTTAATACAACATTTCTGTCAATATCTTAACGTAATAACCATTCACTAATTTAACATTGCTTCTGTTTTGAGAAGAGAGTGAAACATTCTATAATAACAACAATAAATTTCTATTGTGCCTAAATCCACGGAAAGGAGCTTAGAGATGCATCAAAACGAAAGGGTTCGGCAATCTCAAAACTTGTATGCAATGCTAAAGTTGTCAACAGATGGATGAAAACGCTATGTAGCTAAGAAGGGTAAGCACAATTAATAAGATTTCTTCAGATAATGGCAAAATATGCCAATGCATGCTCTATCACATGAACTTTGAGTTTGAAATTATTCTAATGTCACATCGACCAATTTTTGCTTTCTGATGTTTTTTTAAATAGCAGTAAGGATTGTTGCCAACATGATATTATTGTTACATATCTTCAGATGAGGACTGTGCACACATTGTCATGGATATGTGATTGTTTTGCAAATAGTTTGTTGACAAGGGAAAGCCACCAGCAATCGACCAAGAGGACTTATATGGATGGGGATTTACTGCAGGGCTAGAAGATACAAATGTCATAGATGACATTGGCCTTCCGATTCCCAAAAGGACATCCAAGAAAAATGGTGGACAAAGTATACAACACAGATGAAACAGTTGGTTTCAAGATACACCAAAATGACCAAACCAAGACTGAGCTCATCAAACTGAAGACATGCAGCACAAGAAAGACTACTGTGAGAGGGAAAGTGTTAGATGAGGTGAACATCTTCACATATCTCGGCAAAGAAATCTCCACAACGATCGGCATAGCAGAACAAGCCTTCAACAGACTCACCAGCATCTGGAAATCCACTACTTTCCACACCAAGACCAAACCGAAAATATATAGAACTGTATGCTTCAGAAACATGGAGAACCAACAAGAAGATAGAGAGCTGACTCAGAGGTTTTGAGAGAAGGTGCCTCAGACGAATCATCATAATATACATTGGTAGCAGCGAGTGACCAACAAGGGAATTTCAGAACGCACAAACATTAATAACATTGTCGATGAGGAGTGAATATCAGAGATTTTTCCGCTGAAGGCAAACATGCAGCAGTGGTTGATGATGTAGTCAACAGTTTGCTTATTATGGCTGTATTCGTGTTGACGAATGTCAAATCCGGGAGGTCCGGTTGTAGTGTCCAGGACAAGGTTCTTGTTTATGATGTCTTTTGAGCTCCATTCTACACCTCTCTTTATCTGTCATGTCAGTTCGAGGAGGGAGGCAGCTTAGGTTCTGAAAAAGCCATTGCGAAATGAGGCATTGCAGTGATTCTGGGTAGAGGTCACTTCATACTGGGAGGTCTTTGTTGTGCTTAGCTTTCTTGTATTTCTTCAGGGTTACTGAGGTGGAGTGATTTGGGTGAGCACTGGCAGCTTGCACGCTGGTGTTGACTTCAGCAAACCAGAAATGGTACACATAGCAACATCAAGCCGAGTGTCAACAAGGTTGGTGCAAGCACTACATTCACATACAGGGCAGCAGCATTCCTCCATGAAATAAACCAGTTCAATTGACGCTGTATGAAGGGTTTGTGCATTGCATTCCCAGCTGGTTCCTGCTAGCTTGTGGATGATGTTGTTGCATGTTTCATCTTTTACTCACCAGTAACAGGTGCCGTTTGTAAGTAAAGATGCTTTGGCTGATGGTCATAGGTCCTTTATCTGTCTTGCCATAGAACTCAATGCGGAGGGTTGATGCCTCATTTCTCACATAGTTACATAGGCTTCCAGTTACCTATCAAATAAAATTTTAAATATCCACTCTTACATACTGTGCTGTGTCAATGCAAGAGCCACCCTATTTGGGTATTCTCATGCATCTTTCAAATATGCCTAGGCAGCTCAGATCATATTTCACAACAGGTTTTTGTTCCTAAAACTCAGCCTAATGTGAGCAAGCATGCTTTCTGTGAAGCTGTGTCCAAAATCTGGAACAATCTCCCCAATCATTTAAAAATAATCTGAAACTATAACCACCTTCTGCAAAAATCTCAAGATGTATTTTTTTTTTAAATGCATTTCCATCCAAAATATTCGGCAGTCCCTTGCTATGATGATGAATTTTTGTGCATCCCTGTTCATGATATTATGCTTAACAATTGTGGTTTGTTGGCTTCCTAACTCAGGTCCCTGAGGAATTATTTGCTACAGAAGTTTTATTATTATAATTTATACCAGAAACACAAATACAGCTTCTTGTAACTCAACAAGTAATCATATATAGAAATTTTAAACTTGTATGTTTGGCATTATCACGTCACTTGGAAAATTTAATATCCCATGTAAAAAAGTGTGCATCTGTTTTATTTTCCAGTAAATGACCTCTTTAAACATACATGTTAAGTCTCCCAGATTTGCCAGGAGACTCCCAGAAATAAGAGAAACCACTCACACCATAAAAACTGTATGATGACCAAATGTCCCCCATGTACTCGCTGGCCAGATATCCATTGGCCAAATGTACAATGGCCAATTGTCTATTGACCAAACGTCTGTTGGCCAAGTGGGCGTTGGCCAAATGTCAAAATAAACAGCCTGATTCAAATATTACCTATCCTATCTGTAAAACGTGATTCCTCTAAAATTGTGAGGAGTTTTATCTGTGGAGGGTTTTGCTTGCGAGGGGTTATGTCCATGAGGGGTTATGTCCGTGAGGGGTTACGTCCTACACTCGTACTGGCTACAACCAACACAGAAGAAGCACCACCTCCTGCACTGACTTAAGAAGCCACTTTTGGAACTTGAAATAAGAGATACCACTCTCACCCAGATGCACAACAAGCAATAATGTACTTTGTTATATCTTTTCATCTTTACATGTATAATGGCATGAAATAAGAGAAGCCACTCTCACCATAAAAAATTGTATGTTGGCCAAATGTACTCGTTGGCCAGATATCCATTGGCCAAATGTCCAATGGCCAATTGTCTACTGACCAAACATCCGTTGGCCAAATGGGCGTTGGCCAAATATCCGGATACCGTTGAAATATTGTCGGCACTGCTCCGGTCTTTATACATCGCCATCGCCAACATTTTGATGGGCCATCAGTTCATGAAAAAATCCACTTCGAAGCACATTTCATCGAAATGATTCGAACAAAGTCTAACATATCGCAGCCCGACCACAGTTGTGGACTCATTGGCATTGCTGCAATTCTGCTTTGTCAGAGCTGAGGGAATAAGAACCAAGACAGCTCATCCTTATCCCTCGCTGTATAATTGGTGCAGCAATACATTTTGTAATCAGTACTTTGTAAGTATCTAGATTGTGGGGCTTTTGTCCGAGGGGCTTATGTCCAGAGGGGGCTTATGTCCGAGGGGCTTTTGTCCAGAGGGGCTTATATATATATTGTATTATAAACTTAGATTGCTGCTTGACTAATTTTATGGTGTTTACATTTATTGTAGGAAAACAAATATACTACTTGATTTATTTATTAAACTCAAAGAATGATAAAAGGAATCACAACTTTTTTATTTCAGTCTTGTAATTTTATTAGAACCAATAATAATAACTGAAAAAAATAATAATTACTAATCTACAATATTAAAACTCTTTTTCGTATACCCATACCGTTCATAGAACAGTTTAGTTCCACATTTATTATTTTGTATCACCTCCATGATGGTCAAGGAACGAGTGAATGAAGAGTTGACATTCCCAGCAGTCTTTACCGCCAAGCTTATCCATGTTCCACCATGGCTGCAACCACTTTCTGAAGCCTCATTCACAGACATGGAGCCGGGAGGTTAACTTGGTTATGGTTAATAGTGGTGCCAAGTTGCCAAGTTGTTAAGACAGCCATGCAAACAGACTGGAGGGTAACTTGCTTTCTGTCCGTTACTGTGAGAAAAATATATTTATATATACAAAACAGCAGTAATACATATCTAAAAGGTAAAGGTACGTTCTTATATAGCGCTGTATCCGGTCCATAGGTCTGCTCAAAGCGCTTTACACTTCACCCCCTGGTAGACCTGTTCATTCGAAGGCCATCTCAACTTCTTTGGGAATTGCTGTGCGAAGGCTATTTGTTCACATATCCATCACTGTCTGTATTGCCAGGTATTCATTTATACAGCTGAGTGAACTGTGGCAACGTGGGGTGATCAAACTTGCCAAAGG
Source organism: Lamellibrachia satsuma (assembly GCA_033239005.1). NCBI lineage: Eukaryota > Metazoa > Annelida > Polychaeta > Sabellida > Siboglinidae > Lamellibrachia > Lamellibrachia satsuma. The sequence goes on along the minus strand of BSQZ01000068.1, from coordinate 1,622,957 downwards.
TTCGAAGCGACCGCAGTGGGATTTGAAACCGGGTTCTCTCGATTGAGAGTCCGGCCTTCTAACCGGTATGTTATCGTGCCCATCTAGATTGAGGGACTTTTGTATGTGGGGCTTATGTCTAGAGGGGGTTTATGTCTTGATGGTTTTATGTCTGAGGGGGCTTTTATCCGCGAACCCACAGAACCTATGACATCACTGTCATCGATTGGTCATTTATGGGTCACGCCCCCACATCAAAATAAAATGTCTGCCGTTGGGAAATATGAAATCTGACAAGAATCGCCCACTTTCAGAACAAATTCTGAGTAAACCACTGGCATGAAAATTTTATTGTAGTTGGAAATGGTTAGTTTTAATTAACTCTTTCAGGTGCATAGCCCCCCAAAAATGCCTTTTGTTTCCTTTTAACTGTAATCAAACATGTAGGCTACTGCCTGCTAAATAATGGATTTTTGTCATACCGTAATATATTTCAGGAGATGAAGAAAAAAATGTTGTATTCCATCAGAGTATTGTAACCATGTTAAATATTTTATTAGTCCACAAAGAATATGATATTGTGGTAATTTCATGAGTGTCGAGGAAATACTCTGATTTATGATAATCTGAGAACCACCAATTTACGGACAATTCTCTGATATATACCGAGCCCCTCCAATTTACATACAACTCTTCAATATCCCGAGCCCTTCTGATTTACGTACAATTCTCCGATATCCCGAACCTCTCCGATTTACGCATAAATCTCCTGCATTTCTGAAAAGTAACATGTATGCTTTAAAGCAAAATAAATCATGGTTTTGTGGCTTTGTACTTAAGCTTTAATAAAAACAAACCATTCACAACTACGATCAAGAATATCATGCCAGTGGTTTACTCAGAATTTGTTGTAAAAGTGGGACATTCTGGTCATATCTAAATTTTCCTGGCAATTTTTTTTGGAAATCGATGCAGCTAGACTTCCACTATGATGCAGTGCTTAAGTGCTTTCGACTGATGAATGTCAAATGTATTACAATCAGCCGATGGGTATACACCGAAGCAATATAAACTCTCAATCAAGCTGCTAAGTTAGAATGGGATAAGTTTAGTAAACAAAGGCCAACATATGTTCCATACTCTCAAATGCCAAATAAACGTATAGTATAGTGCCGAATAACAGTATAGCAAATAGTTCAAAACAAATAATAGTACAGTGCGAAAAAGTTACTAGTATATTTGTCTTTCTTAGGGCCGAACCAACTTTTTTTAACTTGATGTGAAGCCAAGGTGTCCCTAGGGCCTAGAAAACTATGCGGATCACTGTGTATTTTGTTTTGTTTTTCTGTTGAATATGCATAAACTTTGTCCGTATTTGCGTCACCGCAGATATTGTAACTGCATTTTATATCTGTGAAAAACTGGGGAATGTTCCGTTTGGACATTAAAGTTTTATTGAATTGAATAAGCAAGCCCGTTTCAGGGGAAATCGCCGCCAGCCTGTTACGACCGGTTTGAGGCGCTGCACACGGCGGCCATTTACGGTCGGTTTACGAGGTGTTAATGGCATTTTAACTAATAATATTCGGCACTCAAGAGTAAGTTGAGGTTAGATGCAAACACCATGGCCACATCCTATTGGCAACTACAGGTGTTTACAAACATATTTTCATTTGGTGAGCAATTTTTGCCAGACTACAAGCACTCATGATGTAGGATTATTATAATCATGAAATGAAGTTGCTGTGTGTTCAACAAGGTTTTCCAAATAAACCACTGGCTTGATATTTTTCATGTAACATAGGTATGCAGTTGGCTGAGTATTCAGATATGACAACCTACCTGCCATCAGATGACCACAAGAACACACTGCCATTGGCTGTGGCAACTGCACATTCTCCCACCAGATAAGGACTACAATCAGAAACTGAACATTGTATCCATCAAATTAGCTTTAATTTCTGCACATTTGTTTATTAATATTAATTACATAGCAAGCGTGATATTTCAGCTGTTGAATATTTTGTGAAGCAGAGCCATTACAGTGATGTTCACAAAAAGTATGTAAGTGCAGTGTAATATTTCATTTCTACAAAATATACCAAGGACATTGTGTTCAATGTGCATATGTTTAAATACCAACATTGTCAACTGCTTTGCATTACTATTATTTCCTGCAGTTAAAAGCTTGGTCGTTATGAATGATGGTTACCACATTTGTTATTAATTATTTTACTTTAGTATGATGCTAACCTGAGACAAATGCTGGATGGAGTCTCTTGTCTATCTGACCATGCATGTGAATGCAAGAACTTGGTTGTGGGCTTGGCACCTTCCACACAATTAAACTCTGAAAGATCCATTTGAAAAAGGCTGCACTTCTTCTCCTGTCGTACAGCACAATAACCTAAAACCCAAGAATGTTAGTATCATTAATTTAATTAAACTAATTCCACAGATCAATTATTTTGCTTTTAAGAAAATGCCTTATAATATAGCTACAAAGTAATCTTACCAATTAATCTTCTGTCTTCTTAAACCTTTTATTCATACTACTAGCAGTATTACAAAATGACATCATGCTAGTTACATATATCAACATGCTAAATAACCTTAGGGTCTCAGAAAAACACTAATATTATATCATATGCTTCTTTCTTTTAACAAGGTAATGTATACCATTTCATACTGCAGCATAGACACTGCTTGGTTGTTGACCAAGGCAGCATAGACACTGCTGGGTTGTTGACCAAGGCAGCATAGACACTGCTGGGTTGTTGACCAAGGCAGCATAGACACTGCTGGGTTGTTGACCAAGGCAGCATAGACACTGCTGGGTTGTTGACCAAGGCAGCATAGACACTGCTGGGTTGTTGACCAAGGCAGCATAGACACTGCTGGGTTGTTGACCAAGGCAGCATAGACACTGCTGGGTTGTTGACCAAGGCAGCATAGACACTGCTGGGTTGTTGACCAAGGCAGCATGGACACTGCTTGGTTGTTGACCAAGGCAGCATGGACACTGTTGGGTTGTTGACCAAGGCAGCATATACAGTGCTGGGTTGTTGACCAAGGCAGCATAGACACTGCTGGGTTGTTGACCAAGGCAGCATAGACACTGTTGGGTTGTTGACCAAGGCAGCATAGACACTGTTGGGTTGTTGACCAAGGCAGCATAGACACTGTTGGGTTGTCAATAAAGGCAACATAGACATTACTGGGTTGTTAACCAAGGCAGCATATACAGAGCTGGGTTGTTAATAAAGGCAACATAGACACTACTGGGTTGTTAACCAAGGCAGCATAGACACGGCTGGTCCTCAAAGGTTCTTTTAATAGGTCCCCAATGAGACGGGATCATCCAAGTCATGAGAGATACACAGTCCCCAATGTTGAGAGCCAGGTTTTTACACCAAACATACCGATGCCAAGATCTTGAACTTAGAACTTTGTCATTTAAAGCGGATGTGCTTAACCACTACACTACCATGCCTCTCTCGTGGCGAGATTTTCGCCTTTCGCATGTGGTGTGAATGTGCTCAAAAACGCAAAAACTCATGAGTTAGCCCAAAAATGGACTCTGACTTTGTAGTCACCACTTGACACGACAGCGCAGGCGTTGAAAGGTGATGGTACCTTTAGCAGTGATTTTGTAAAACATTGGTCCTTTGCATTCTCCAGATGGCAGCACATGGTGCACAGCATTACTTAAAGAATGCTGCCAATACTTATTAATATTGCTTATATGATTTGGGGCAAACATTTGATAAAAAGTTACAGTGCTGACCAAATCAAAGTACGAGTGTTTTATATGGAGGCATAAGCACCTCTGGAATAGCATCCGCTTGTTTTCTGCACAGACGGAGTCCATTTTAGTGGCACTGGAAATTTCCGATTATATTGTTCCATCAGAGGAGCAATCATAAAGGCTGTCACTGATCGCTGTGTGTAGTCACATGGTCATGCCATGGGCCGTGTGTTTTCATTCGTAAAATGCTTTCGATCGTCGCCTGTTTTCCGCAGAGACAGAGTCCATTTTAGTGACATTGGAAATTTCAGATCATATCATCCATCTGAGGATCAGTCATAAAGGCTGTCACTGATCGCTGTGTGTAGCAACATGGTCATACCATGGGCCAAGTGTTTTCGTTCGTGAAGTGCTTTCGATCGACTAATGAATAAATTTGAGAATATTCAGTGACTGGATATCAAACCAATGAAGTGGTTTTGTGGATCACCACTCATTTCTACCATGTTTATTTTTTTATCTGTAACAGACTTGTAAAAGCATCCGCCTGTTTTCCGCAGAGACGGAGTCCATTTCAGTGACATTGGAAATTTCAGTTTATATCATTCCATCAGAGGAGCAATCATAAAGGCTGTCACTGATTGCTGTTTTATCCATGTTACATATTGTGCATTGTCACACCATAGTGCTTAGACCACTGTCATGGTATTTCTTTTTGTGCATCGTCACGCTTTAGTGCTTCGTCACTGTTTCTATCCATGTTACGTAGTGTGCATTGTCACTGTCATGGTGTTTCTTTTCGAGCTTCATCACGCTTTAGGGCTTAGTACTGTTTTTATCCATATTACATATGGTTCATTGTCACACTATAGTGCTTAGATCACTGACATGAGATTTCTTGTTGTGCATCATCTCGCTTGTAGTGCACTGGTTCACGGGTTTATCCATGTTATGTGGGTGGAGGGCACTGTCACAAAATAGTGCTAGTTCACGGTCACGGGAGTGTTCATGTTCTCGTTCAGGTTCACGCACGTGGATATAATGTTTATCATAGTTGGTTCTGCTGTTGTGTTGTTGTGCAGAATGCCTCCTGCTAAAGCTACACGTCGTCGTGGAGGGCCTGCACTGCAAGATGGACTCATGTTTGGTCGGCACATGAAGCTACCGCATCTGCTGCTGCTGCTCCAGCAGCTACCATATCTGCTGCTGCTGCTCCAGCAACTACTGCATCTGCTACGACTACTCCAGCTTCGGCAGCAGTATCCATGGGTGCTCTGCCTCCTGAATGTGCGATTCAGGGGCATTTCAAGGATGCTCCTAGTCTCCAGGCGGTAGTGAGAGACGCACGAGAGCCAGCCTTGCCATAGAGCCAGTGGGAACACGACATGGAATGCCACGTGGCATCTTCCGAGAAGATGCTACAGGAGATCCATACCATGGTGCTTGCTTTGTATCCAATGCCAGCTACAAGGACCGCACCAACTGCTTTGGGCAGTGCAGCACAGATGCCAGATGGGCGTGGTCCAAGTGCTCCGGAGAGGGGGCACGCTATCGCGGTGCAGCCAGCTGTGACGGAGCTGAATAATCCTGTCCCGGTTCAGCCACTGCCATTTGATTATAGTGCCAATGACACTGTGGCCCCGTGGCCTAATGGCGACTTTATGAATGTGCCAGATAACAAAGTTTTAGGGTCTCTGCCGAGGGCCATGCAAGAATTGATGGCATCATGCACATCAGCTTCCCTAACACTCTATGCTAGTATCCCTGATGCCCTTCGGACAAAGATTTGGGCTGGCGAGTTCATCGACCTGTCCCTCCTTATTAAACCGGACCAACTCCAGCCCCACTTTCTGCATGTCCTGGCAAAGGCCAAGCCAAGTAAGACCCTGTCTTTTCAACTACAAATGCAAGCATTCCAGTTGTACAGGAATATGTTGGTATATTTGATGCAGTCCACTAATATTCCTTGTGCAACTAAAATGTTAAAATACAGCGAGGTCATTCGAGGCCTGGCGCAGGAGGGGGCTGATTGGCGGTCATACAATCAAGTCTTCAGGTCCCTGCAGTACCCAGCGAGATAGGCATGGGACTCCATAAACTGGGAGCTATGGCTGAAGGCATCAGACTTAAGGTGGGTCAGAGGCAGTCCCAAGGGTCCCCCATTCAAGGCAAGGGTAGGGCCAGTCATCCAACTGCCAGTCCATGCTTTGCATTTGACCAGGGAGACATGTGTAACAAGACCACCTGTCGCTGGGTGCATGTATGTAGAATTTGCGGGGGGTCCCATCCATCGAATTGCCTTGGTAACTCTTCCCCGCCCGGTGCCCCAACTGGCCCGTCGACTGCCACAGGCTCAACAGCTTGTGCTAGGAAGTAAGTTGCCCCCACCTGTGTCTTCTGCAGCACTCTGCAGTATCTTAGATGGTTACAGCAATAACTTAGTGGCATATCTTATGCCTTATTTTACTCCAGAGCTTGGGTCAATTACATTTAATCAGTTCCAATTCCTTTCATTTCCAATTCAATTAATATTGTTTATTCAAATTCAAATTCTAGCTCAAATCTTTCAATTACAATTCAATTCCAATAGATGAACTTTTTTTAAAGTAATAGTAACAAAAATATATCCTAAAGTAACAGATAATAGTCTATTACTTTTCTATTACATCTATTGCTGCAAACTTACAAAATTTCAGGTTTCAGAGGTTTGTTTGCATGTTATTCCAACTGCTAGTAATTGTAAACAATGTACAGACAATGGCCGAGTCGTTATTCAAACATGAAAAGACTAGTAGGCTGATCATTTGATGGTTTCAGAAATACCTGCTCAATGAAACAATGCAGGAGTAGCAAGCCAATTACTAATTTAACAAGATTTAACAAGATTTGCCATCCAAGCCAAAGGCCCAGACAAGGAAGCCATTGGCTTATCGAGAGTCCAACAATGTTCATCTATGTGTAACCCGCCCTTCTGAGATATGTGTCAACATTGTTTTTAAACATATTCACGCTGCTAGCAGTTATACAATCTGCAGACAATTTGTTCCATTCATCTATTGTCCTCTGTGAAAACGAGTACTTTCTGATATCCAATCTACACTGACCCTTTACTAATTTTACCTCATGTCCTCTAGTTCAGCTATCCTTCTTGAGTGAGAAAAACATATTTCTATCAATATTTTCATACCCATTCAATATCTTAAAAACTTCAATCTGATCTCCTCTTAACTCCTTGTCTCTAGAGTTCTTAAACCACATTCTTTCAGGCGTTCTTCATAACTAAGGTCTCTCAGTTCTGGAATCATTTTAGTTGCTCTACTCTGTCAATTGCCACATGGTAACATTGCCACGCAGACCCTTTGGTCAAATTTGGACAAATGTTCTCACCTTCAAATGGTGTACAAATGTATGTTTAGCTGTTACGAAGACCGAGTTCATATGCAATTCTAGGGTTGGATTGAGGCCTACATTGGAAATAAAACCGGATCGCACTAGCACAAGAAAATGAGTTTCAATTCATTTTCTTTCAATTCCAATTCAACTTACTCAAAACCTTGCAATTAAAATTAAAATTCTGCTTGGCCAAAATCTTTCAATTCAAATTCTAGAATTCAACTGAACTGAATCGAATATTCCAATTCATTTCTGAATTCACCCCAGCCTTGATGGTTTCACTCATGGTATTCAGATAGGTTGTGTTGGGTTGCCTCCACAACATGGTGAAGTGGTAAGTAATTTAAAATCTGCTGACGAATTTGCAGGAGTTATAGATCGCAAGACAACAAAAGAGTTGGCATTGGGTCAAATACTTGGGCCTTATAATGTTCTGCCAACCTGTCAGAAGTATAGGATAACAATTTCTTTCTAGTGTTTTAAGCATAGCATGCGGCAATGTCCCCAATTCCTTCAGGTGAGAGACGTGTGCATTCAGGGGATACTAATCCATCCCGCTTCTTTTTTGCAGAGTTTCGGCTGGCTAGGGTGTGATATACAGGCTTCCCTGTTTGCATACCCAGATGATTTCCCAATGCTCCATAGTGAATTTGATGTGTCTCTGAAGTGACTACTTGCTTTCTGTGGCTACCAAACTAGTGCCTTTACGGGTCACAGCTTTTGTATTGGGGCAGCCACTATGGCTGCAATGAGAGGCAAATTTTATGCGCAGATCAGAGCGGCAGGCAGGTGGCCTTCGGACGCATTTAAAAAATACATTAAAATTGCTTGAATAGGGGTGACAACTGTTCTATTTAAAATTTCTTCTTAATGGTTACTTAGAGTTGGTGGGGTGGTCACATGTATCAGTGACTGGTGGCGAATTGGCCCCACCTTGGTAGTTATTCGAGTTAGAGCTAGAATATTTTTAAGCAGGTAGTGTTGTATTCGTAGACTGCTTGATAGCATGTAGGGCAAAGGCTATTTGGTTTAAGGGTGTTTGAGGTTAGTACCAGATCTGGGGGCAAGTGCTCCTCTTGCCCCCCCTCGCAGACGCCCATGTCCATTCTATATTTGTGTTGTGTTGTTGACTGCATAAAAGTCAAATATGTATTAGGCAGGTGGTTGTTGATGAGAAAAGTGCTCAGAAATGTTTTCGATATTTTTTACAAGCAGCCAACCAACCATTTTAGGTGTTCTCATTATACGTCACTGATTATTGTTTGGGTTGTTGGACTGCCTTATTTTTTATTTTAGGTCAAAAATGGGTAATTTGTGTAAAATTTTTACATAAATTTGGTTAAAACATAATTTGGGCCTTATAAGGCATACTAACAATGTTGCGTTTCCAAATAGTTTTTCTACATGTCACAGATTACAGAATGGGTCTTTAGCTAGTCATGGTTTGGATTTTTTTAAAACATGGGTAATATTTGTCTAAAAAAATGCATTTTTTCTCAAAAATGTGGTTAGGTAACTACGTTAACACTTCTTTTTCAGGGTGTAGTCAGTGTGTGACAACCTGCCAACCATTTAAGATTTTGTCCACATGTATCAGTGATATTGAAATGGGGCTTTGGCAAGACGGATTTTGAATCTTTTGGTACAGATTGGGTCATTTTGGTCTTGAGGCAAAATTTCATGCAAAACTGGTAAAGAAACCTATTTTGACCATACGCGGCCTACTAAGTATGTTACAAACTACCAACCAGTTTAATGGTTCTCTACTTATGTTACATATTATAGAATGGGGATTTAGGTAGTCATGGTTTGGATACACATATATGGGATGTTTTTTTTAAATGCATTTTCTGCAAAAATCTGCTTGCAGTGCTTAGCATACTTACATTCCACACCTATTTGACCAGTAACCACTTCGTATATTTTGTCATCCACCATAACTGTGTTAATATTGTTACCATGTACTCCAAACTCATAACTGTCACAAGAAACATGTGACATAGCTACAGACAAGTCAAGGAAACCAGTTACAGAAAATAGGACATTGTGGCTAAGACAATGCACTATACTTATACTTCAACTCTTGTTATTATTGGTTGTATTACATTACAAACGATGTGATGCTGGCTTATATCACCGCTTTACCTAACACATAACAGTGCACATAACATTGTCAATAACATAACATTGCTTTGCCATAAATGGTAATCTTGCTTTATAGCAAATAAATTAATTTCCATTCTTCCACGTAAATATCTTGTCCCACAAAGCAGAAAGGATACACAGTGTGCAGAGATTGTCTCCAGATGCATACACTAATACTGCTTCCTGGCCACCAGGAGTTTCTCTAGATACACAGCTCAAGCAACCGCCAGTGTATTGCGAATTAACTTTCTGAAACAGTTTGGTATCATGCTTAAACAATGTAATGGCATACAGTATCATAGGACTGAACTGAGTTTTTTAGAGGTAATATGTTGGTATAACTCAAAATGTTGGCAAAAATTCTGTTCTAACCAAATCAACACTTTCAAATGCTGAAAAATATGTGAACAGGTAATATTTTACCAAATAATTGGCTTTTTTATCTTGTGTATATCATAATTGGATTTTTAAATAAATTCATCATCAGTGATCCATCAAAGTGAGGATGAATATTTCATGGACAGTTTCATTTGTTGTGTTTTCATATATTTATGGCTAATCAGTCTGATGTGGACATTTACCACCATGACTTGGTGAAGGTGCATTTTGTAGACCATTTTGTAGGCAGCTTTCATCTTGTGCACATTGGTAGACAATATTCAAATTGCTAGATAATATGTGGATGCAGAAATCCCTTTTCATTTCTTCTTTTCATTCAATGATACTGTCTTCACATTTTTACTAACTGTCATTTACTTCCTTTTATTCAATGATACTGTCTTCACATGTTTACTACCTGTCGTTTACTTCTTTTCACCAAAAGCTGCTATAACAATATAAAAAATAGTATAATGCTCAGTTAACCAGCCACAATTACGAGAATTGTTGAAATCATAATAGAAGTATGACGTTTGGTGGACAAAACATTGAATATGTACATTATTATATATGTAGAATCAGAAATGATTGGAACTCAACATGGGGATCAACTAACAATGCCCTTGCATGTGATCTGTCTACAATCCATGAAGTGCCAACACAGCCTGTTGGAATCAAGAACACCCTACACTTGCCTCCCATAACTGTATCCCTTTAACCATAATTAATTGTTTTTTTGGGGGGTTTCCAAAACACTACCCCTGGCCTACCCTACCCTGCAAGGTAGGCATGAACTAAGGGTAAGTTGGCAACATTGTCTTAGTTTGGATTTTTTATGGCCCAATAATTTTTTTTAAATACTTGAACATTAAATGCACTATAGTAACAAATGCATATATTTACTATGTGTACACAATCAATATATGTGTAAATATAAAAATTTGTGTGTTGACCCCAGTCTGTCACATGGGACATATACATTGATATTTATGGCACATTTGTTTTTAGTTACCAATGAAAATAAATTCTATCTTGTATTTAAAAATCAAAGGAAGAAACAAAATTAAACATCATATTTTATTTCTTTGAAATTTTTTTCAGGAGTAAAATAAATTATTAGACAGGAATGTAGCAGGTGTCCTAGCCACTTTAAGTTTGCATATTAGGATCAGGAGAATTACAGAAACAAAGAGGGTGGCTAGAAGGGTTCACTTTAACGAGAAGCATAGTAGGCCAGATGATGTGGGCAAGTCACTTGGTGTGGATGGAGAAGGGCCGACTGTAAAAGAATGTAGAGGCTATGAAACAGCCAGCATAATTTAATTGAAATTTGGTATGGATAAAAACTGCCATAAACATATCGGAGTGATATATCTGTTATTTTATCATTAATGTGATATCAGAAAAAGAGCATAAAACATCACCAGTGTTATGCCATCCTCACAGTATCACCCATCACCAATACACCAAACAAATGCAGCACACAACGTTGTTATATGACACTTAAATTCAATATGTATGATGTTGAAAAACTCACATGTAAGTCAGTGCCGTTTCCAATTTGTTCATGAAGGATGTCAGCCAGAATGGGAAGCACAGGGTAACCAAGTGACTGGCAGTCATCACTACCATCATCACCTTCTTCCCTTTCAGCTAACCCTGATCCACATTCCAAGTTGAATAGATACATCTTTAAGTTCTGCTGTTGTTCTGTGTCCTGTAATACAAATGAAGTGCAGCTATTTTATGTTCACAGTCTACTCAAACTGAACAATGTAAACAAATGTGTAAAAAAAAATAATCCTGAAGAAAAATATATTTCAATATAAAAAGCACATTAAAAATATCATAAAATAAATACATAAGCCATAGTTACCAAACCTTGCACAACCTTACACAATTGTAAGGCTGCTAGCAGAAATCTGTAAGACCACAAATGAACCCAGTTTGCAGCACATGCTCTAAAGGAGCTCATGAGACTGGTGCAACTGACTACAAACATCTACAATATTCAAGAGAGTTGCTCTTAGAATATGTTTTAAACTGGTATGTTATTTGCAAGCCATTTGAAAAACTGCATCCCATGATACAAAAAAGCCTTGTTCAAAATGCACAATACCTTAATGAATGACTCCTATGTCCGACTTTCAGATAATCCATGACTTACGGGTAAATCGTAACAGTTCACACTTACACATAGGAATGCAAACAACATGTAAATAACGAAGTAACAATTTTCTTCTAATCACAACTATTGAGATTTATTTACTCAACGTTTCAGCTAACATCGGTAGCCTTCATCATGAACTGAAATCTGCCCAACTAGATCTTTTTCTGCTCTCCAGTTGGTATGGCAAGCAGACTGTCCCATACGTGTGGGGAGGGGGATACTGACTCAGCCACGTATCAGATGGCCTGCTTGCATTGCCAACTGGTGAGCAGAAGAATTAGTTCCAGAATTCAGTTCCTGATGAAGGCTACCAACGGTAGCTGAAATGTTGAGTAAGTAAATCTCAATAGTTGTGATTGGAAATTTTTTTTTACTTCATTATTATCTACCACCTTGTTGAACATTTCCACGAATACATATTTGATGGATTATATGAACAAAAAACATATACAAAAGCCGGGCCCCTGCTTATAAATGCAGCAAATAAATGGGCAATAAAATTATTTACTGAACGAGTACATATATACTGCTAATATGCAAAAAAGTTAGTGTTTTTTGCAACATGTTAGCAGTTATGAGGTTGTGGCTGTGGTAAGCCAACTGTTACGAAAAGACAGCTTTGTGCTGGTGCTGAACTATCCATGAAGTGGTATCAAGTGGTAGTATGGTGTCACCATCTAAACATGTATAGTTCTGCATGTTTTCATACCTTTTTTACAAGGCTTTTGATGTAACCCATTGTGCTCAAAGCATACACAGTCCTTTCTCGTCTCCTCTGTAGTTCACCCACACACAAGTCGCTATGTGGTTCTCGCACTGTGGTAATACACAGTTAATATTTAGTTATCGTATTCAAACTATTAAGCATACAGTACGCTTAAAAATATTTGTGACATTATATAGTGGGGGAGAGTAACACAATTTCCTGGGGATCGGTACTTGTTTAAAAGGGAATGATTTTGGTTAACTTACACACAGCTTGTTTGGGTTTCCATATAATAAAAATTGCCTTGATTTTCAGATCCTATCGAATCAAAGTACACACAAATTAATAATATAATATTTCATGTTTTAGTCCTTATTTCTGTAGTATATTTACCATCAGAAATTGCAATGCCACTGCAATCAATATTAAATGGTCCCTTACTACATGCACATCGAGAGGTAGACTCGCTGCATGGTTGTCTTGCTGCTTGCTAATGATGCTTGCTGATGAAGGCGAACATCAAGTTGGATACAAACATATTTTGGTCAACCATTCGTGGTTACTACGTCTAATAATACTACACATGAATGTTGTTTGGAGCTACCAGCCATTTATACATTTAAGGGTGGTAAAAGGATACCAGAGCAGAAATACCTGAATGTTTGATGGAAATGTTGTGTCATCACTGAACTTTGAAGGTTGACGTTGGTGGAGCTGAGGAAATTACAATCTGGATTCCCAATATCACAAAAATCTGGGGTTGTACGCTTATTAGGTTGTGTATGCTAAATAGGTTGCTAAATATGGTAGTCATTATACTGGTGATTAAAAGAGCAATAATGCTTCTTGAAAAAGTTTGTTGACATATCCAGTGGAGGGATAGAGTTAAAAGCTTTCCTTACCTGACACTATGTAAAAGAATTTATACACAAAAACATCATATCTGTCAATTGTCACCAATTAGTTTTAAGTGTCACTTTTGAAAAAATAGCTAATAACCTGTTTTAAAACTTAAAGCATCATAATAAAGGGTACACTGCTTTAGTGCTGGGCAGCAGTACTTTGTACTTAAGTATTTTGTACATAAAGACGTCGGACAGTAAGGTATTTTTTGCTGAAAATAAACAACTTATAATGTCTTCCTGAAATGTAGCCTTTTGTTGACAATATTTTGATGCTGCTTGTGCACAAAATTAAGCATTTTAAATCATGGACCTTTCAAATTTGTACGGCCAATTTTAAACTGATGACATTATAAAGCGGACTGCTGCAAACATGGCAGCTATACATCAGTGCATTTCTCATGTTTCATTTTCTTATAGCCTAAGCAAAAGGGGACGCACCTGCCCAGTTATGCCTAGCTTAGGAACAGGACAGGTTTCCAGCCTATTACAGAAAACTTGCCATAACATAATACAACCTGAATAACTACTAGACTCTAGAGTAATAAATCATGCGAAATGTAACGACACTAGTCAGTAGAAATGAAGATATTTATAATTAAAACAACAAACAACATTCATGACTAGATTTAGACATGTAGTAACTACAAATGGTTGACCAAAATATGTTTGTATCCAGCTCGACGTTCACAATCATTAGCAAGCAGCAAGACAACCATGCAGTGAGTCTACCTCTCGATGTGCATGTAGTAAAGGACCATTTCATATTGATTGCAGTGGCATTGCAATTTCTGAGGGTAAATATACTACAGAAATAAGGACTAAAACATAAAGCATTATATTATTAATTTCTATGTACTTTGAGATCGATAGGATCTGAAAATCTAGGCAATTCTTCCACACTAACATAATATATAATTCTTAAAATGCCTATATAAACTACTACCACCATTGTGATGAATGGAATGCATACAGAGGTGTCATAATAACTTTTTGTGCAATGGGCTAAAGTCACTTTGGTTTGCTACCTACATTTTCATATTATAATATTAATTATCATTGTAAATAATCAAATACTTATAGGCATACATTATGTAGGGTCCCAGCTTATAATATGTAGTCACTATGCAGTAGACACCATTCTTATTCAACATACACATATGTGGGCCAAAGTAGCCCCACCCTATGGGGTGACTTTGGCATAGCACAAATAATAAAATTTTAATACCTTCCCATGGATCAATTTGCTGTCAAAGTGGTGATCATCTAGGGATAGGGACAGTTGGTTGGTTAGTAGTAGCTTCTTGGTTCAATGCTTTATCACCCAGGATACAAGTTTTCCAGAGCGATCTTTAAAGAATGGGCCAAATTCACCCCAGTTTACAGTACTGTACTAAGAGTTTTGTCAAACATTATTAAATTAAAAATTTAGTATGAATGTACAGGTTCAGACACCAAATGCACCATTTATATCTACCTTTGTAGTATGTACATAACATTAGGTTTTAAAGTATGTTTAACTACTGGATGACACAAAACAGACACATTAATGTATGATTTTTAAATAAATAACCAAAACCAGAAATTTTATGTTTTTATAACATATTCTTTATTATCATGACATTGAAAACAATAAACCAATTTTAGGCTCAAATACTGAGATGTCATGTCAAGATAACAATGTAAAAGGCACCAGAATTCGTAGCGTATTTAATCAAATTTTTTAACTCCAAGTCACCAAGATCCATTACGTTTTTTTGAGTGACACTATGGCAACAGTGAAGCAAAAAAATGGAAAGTTGTGCAGGGTTACATTTTATTTTGGCTTAGTATCAACAAAACCTTGCATGACACGCTTTCACCACGTCAATGTTCAACTAGCATTCATATATATCCTCGAGAGCAAACAGTTTGTAAAAGGTTAAAACATGAAAGTAAAGTAAAATGAACAAGAAAAATTTTGCCATACAAATTTGTAATTTACCTATGTCCTCACGGGAAACCTGCATTACTACAGCAGCACTTGTATGAACTTATCTGCCTCTGATGGGAGGAAGGAGCTTCAGGACATGCATGATATGAATATAGTAACTTTGTACAAAAGCAAAGATGACCGCGTTTCTGACTGACTGCAACAATTACTGTAGCATCTCCCTGTTGAGCATCATGGGAAAAGTTTTTGCCGACGTTGCCCTGGCCAGTCTACAGATCCTAGCTGAATGATTCTATACCGAGTCTCAGGCTTCAGAACAGGGAGATCCACAACAGACATGATATTCTCTGTTTGACAACTGCAAAAGAAGTGTTGTGAATAAAGAAGACCACTGTATATCAGCCTTCACCTTCATAGACCTTAATAAGGCATTCAACCTAGTTAGCAGAAGTGGACTATTCAAGCTGCTGGAGACATCTGGTTGCCCTCCAGAGCTGCTCAGTATGATCTCTACCTTCTATGACTACATGAAGGGCACGTTCAATTATGATGGGGCTACATCTGAACCCTTTGAGATATGCAGTGAAGTAAAACAGGCACCAATACAGTGAAATATTAAAGTTAATGAACTATGCTGAAACTTACCATAATGGGATGGGAAGAGTGGTAATGATGGCCGTGATGCATACAGTCGATGCAGCACATCATATCTGTGTAACTTCTGTGTAATCGTACTCCCCATTTGAACACTGACAGCCACCAAACTGCCATAGTCGGTGAACATCTCCCGTCGACTGCCACAGTGGGCAGCTGGTATTGGATGAGGAAACTGACCCACTGCTCCCATATCCATCACACCTACTGATCAACAAGAGAACAAACTAATGTGACTCATTCAATCGCACTTGGATGCCAGGTGTTTTATATTCAGGTACAATGCTTGTGTAATACCTTACCTTACGATACCTAAGTTGGCCCTGATAGCAGGATTCTTGTGACTCGTGAATGATCAGTTCTTCTTCATCTATTAATAGTTTAAGAATTCCGGTTCCTGTTTTTAATGGTGCTTCAAAATTATACAGAATTTCCTGATTGGACCAGAATTGGTCCAGGCAGTTTTTAAAAGTATTTTAATATTTTGCTTGAATGACTGTTTCCGGGAGGGAATTCCAAGGTTCAGTCACTCTGATTGGAAAAGCATTGTTTCTTATATTTGTTTTTGCTCTTTGAGTAAATAATTTTAGAGTGTGCCCTCTATTTCCTGTCCTGAAGGATACATCCTCCCATTTTAAGAGCTTAGGTGAAGATTCAATGTCATATAGATTATGTATAATTTAAAAAACTTCAACCATGTCGCCTCGTAGACGTCTATATGATAATGAGGGAAGTTTTAATAATTTTTATTTTTCTATATAAGGTAAGTTACTCATCCCTGGCAATTCTTTTGTTGCTCTTCTTTGGACGTTTTCTATTGCAATGTTTTTTTTAAGGATACCATACTGCTATGGCATAGTCAAGATGCATTCTTACCATTGTTTTATACAATGGCAAGAACGTATCTTTGTCAAGAAACTGAAAAGTTCTACGAATTATTTTTTTCATCTTTGTTGCTTTGTTTACTGCTTGGTTAATGTGGTCATCAAAGGATAGCTTTGCGTCTATAATAACCACTAAGTCGTTTTGTTTTTCAGTTGTATCGAGTGAATATACGGAGTTGTTAAGTGTCATAGAATATTTGATTTCTCCAATGTTATTATTTCCAATAGTCATGTGTTTACATTTGCTTGGATGATATTTGAGTAACCATTTGTTGCTCCGCTGCTCTAAGGTATTTAGGTCATCTTGTAAAGTGCCCTGGTCATTTTTATCAGAAATAGTTCTAAATATCTTGATGTCATCTGCAAATAGAAATGTATCAGACTTAGTTAGTTCTGGTAGGTCGTTTATGTATAGTATAAAAAGTAACGGTCCTATAACGGAACCCTGGGGTATCCCAGAAGTTACATTGTGCCATTTCGATTTTTTACCATTTACAGCCACCTTTTGTTTTCTGTCTGTAAGAAATGCTTCGATCCAATTTATTAATTCATTACTAATGTTGTAGTTATATAATTTATTTATTAACTTCGTGTGGTTTTTGGAAGTCCATATAAATGACATCTGTGTAATTTCCATTGTTGAGTCCCAGGGTCCAGTTATCTAAAACATTTATAAGTTGGAGGACTGTAGAGCGCCCTGTTATAAAACCATATCGTTTTGGGCTAAACAGAGAATTTTCCTTCATATATTAAAAAATATGGTTTCTAATGATCCTTTCCATGCATTTACAAAGAATACTTGTAATGTTTACTGGGCGGTAGTTGCTTGCTAATGACTTGGTTCCTTTTTTATAAATAGCTGACATTTTCCCTTCTTTCCAATCATTCGGGATACTAGCTGTTTTTATTGATGTTTCAAATATTTTACATAATGGGTGCGAGATTATTTCTGGAAGTTCCACCAGTAGACTGGCTCCTATCTCATCTATCCATATTTGGATTCCCAATGCAAATGGCTTCTTGTTAAAAAACATATTTCAGATGGATGCATTCTGTTTTTATCTAATCAACAGATTATAACACAACATCAAATCCTATAGCTGATTTGACTACCTATTCCATCTATAGTAAGAAAATTAAGTAAATATTGTTGTGAAATGCAAAAAAAATCAAAAGGGATCCTGAATACATAGTTCTAGATTATATGTACCTGGGAAATCAACAAAATGGTCAAAAAGTTAATGTCTCAGAATTTACTTGAGCACTTGTGCAAAAGAACTAAGTATTTACATGCAAATTGTCTCTGTAATGGTCTAGTATGTGAACATGGGGTAAGTGTCCCCAAAATCATACCCATTATTTTTTTTACGGTTTCGTGTGCCTCCAACTTTTTAAACTTTCAAAAGTTTTCAAGTTATGTATCTGAAATTTGCTGAAGATGTTGATATATATTGGCTGACTTCTAATAGTTGGTCATCATTTGCAGTACAAAATTAATACGGTGTTGTTCTAATTACAGTCCCTGAGAAGATATGCTCACTGTCTAGCTTCAGAAGTAACATTAGAAGAAACAATTGTCATTATTGAAGCCAATTACTACATCACATCCAGTTCAGGCTACCTGGGCCAAGTTCGACTTACTGACTAACACCAACCAGTAGTTGGTGAACAAAACCAACCTATGTCATCCGATGAATGCGTACATGCCCATCTGACTAATCTAAGCTGAATGAGAATTAGTCAATGTTGGTTGTTCTCAGTGGCAGCCAGCGTGACATGCAACATACCCATCGGCATACAGTTTCTAATGTCCCTAAATGTAATATTAATAACACTACTATCGATCACTATGTTAGCGCAAAAAAAATTATTGTATATTATGAAACAAGTAGGTGTCTGGCAGGCCTCCAATAATGTTAGGCTATATTCTATCCATGTTTAATGACTAAATATTGTATTATCTAGTATCTACATTATAAAATGTCACTGTGGGCACATACATAACAAACTTCTCTCTCCTTGTACTTCTTGTTGACAAATACCTAGAAGGAAATAGGTTTATTGTCCACGTTTGACTGCGCTGTACAATTAAAAGAGCGGTAACATTCTGCAAACGTAGTTTTTATTTAGCGTTTTATTTAGCCTTAAATGTTGCAGACCTTGACGCGGTCATCAAAGGAGTGGTTCATCAATCAACCAATCAATCAGTAATTTTTTTTCCAACAACCAACAGTATAAATTCCATTATTGCAAAATACAACATCATTTGCAACATTTGTAAAAAATAAAATAAATAGAATGTTGGTGGAAAGGGAATGAACAGAAGTGTGATACTTATCTATGGTTCACCCCAACTAGTATAGTTATGTATGATACAAATACAATATCTTACAATAAATATAAATTACAAATCCCTAACTAACTAATAAATAATGCATACAGTGATTACAACACATGTTTGATTATAATTATTTTAATTTTTTTAGACCCAATTGATAGAAAGAAGATGTAAGTTTTGTTAATGCTTGTATGCTTCTGCAGCTAGTTTTACTTCACAAACAGAAATGCACATCGATTTTATGTTTGTACGCACACAATGACTTCTGAATGCATCTTTCTGTCGAGTATCATGTGTTGAAACATGCAGTTTAAACATGTTTTGCAAACTATTTGGTATTACATTGTGATATGCCTTATACATACAATTTTGTTCTAAATGTATTAATGTGACTGATGTTTCCAGTTCATATCGTCATGAGTAAATGCTCCCAGAAATTTTTTTACATGTACTCTGGTTATTATTTCGGTAATTATGCACAAATTAATGTCAACATCAGATCTGGAGACGTTTCCTGAATAACATAATTGCTTTTTGACAAGTTCAGTGATAATTTGTTTATAGCAAACCATATGCACAATTAGGCAAGTTCTCTATTAACATATCTCATAGTTCTAATAAATTATTACTGCCACAAAATACATTCGAATCATAAATTCGATAAAGCTATATCTCATCGATTTACATGTATGGTATTTTTCTCGATGAATATGTTCAGCTAATTCTCTCATCGATACATGTATTTTATCATCTGGTAATGCATTTATTAAATGACCTTTAACAACAATTACTCTTTGTGTTCCTGTAGCAAATGCATTCAGGTTTCTGCCATTATGCATCAGCAAGGTATCAACATCAAGCATCAGCAGGGCATAAATGACCTTTGCAACAATATCCATACTTATGTCTTCAAAGTCTGAAGATTTCTTTTTTGTACACGCTTTCACTGTAACTATAACCTCTTCTTCATCAATACATTTGAGGGAAATTTTTTTTCAATAAGTCCTAAATAATCATACACAGAAATATGTTCATCCAGATTAGGGATATCCTTTGCTAAATTAAGACCAACATTTGTAAAGAAACGTGTTTTCCCCATAATAATGAACGTTTTGGATAGTTCAACTGGCGTTGTTTATGTAACAGAGTATTCAGAGTATTTAGTATTTCCTTTATTTTCTGGCAACAGTTTACTGTAATGTGCTTTTTCAGCCAATCTTAAAATAGAAGTTAATTTATTTTTATACGTGTTATATTGAGATTCTGCAGTTTGAGTTCTGCCCCAGAGAAATTTTCTGTATAGAACATTCTTCTTACGACACGCATTTTTTATCCATTTGTAAACAAGGGTTTTTTTGTTTGCTTAATCACATAACCTTCTCAACTGGGCAATGATAGTTGTCAATGTATTAAATCTGCTAACAAAGTTGGTATATGCCAGATTTACATCAGCATTTGGCAACACATTATCCAACTTTTCTTTCCTCAAACTTTCAATAAGCAAAAATAAATTATATCGTTTACATTTCTTACATATTTAAATGTGTCGCATTTCCATTTGTCTATTTCATAATTACATAAAGTGAATATCAGCAAATGATCACTAATGTCATTGATTAATAACCGAGTTCTAAGTAATTCGTTTGATTAGCAAATATAGTATGAGTTTGTGGTAATTCGACTTGGTCTATCTATTAACGGATGAAAAACTAAAGTTCTAAACCATACATACAATCTAAAACACGCTTTGTCCCATCGTGTGTTTCAAGCTTTAGGTTCAGTTACTATATCAGAATTCAGGATGAGATTCATTGAAAAAATTTTTATGGATGAAACTATCAAATGTGCCCTAAAGTGGTCAAAATTATGAGAGGGCTGTAAAAGCCACCAGCCATATTGGCTGGCAACCTGAAAATAAAAAAAAAATTATTTAAAACCATACAATTTTTATAATACCATAAATAGCATTACAAATCAATGGATGCGAGTTTGGCCATTATTTCTTTCGCTCTTGGTGATTTACTTATACTTTCTGCCAGTTTTCCATATGGCATATAATATTGCCACTGGAATAATGGTATTGCTTGAAAATCACATGTTGCTGCTTTAAGAACTAAACATTAACGTCGGGTGATGCCACTGTGTACATACTCCGACACATCCATATCAAGGTAGAGCCAGTTATACTTAAAAATACGGACAATGTATATAACCATTGGGTGTTATTTCTTTCAAATATAAACTTTTGGACTGACTTAGTTATCTGCACCCTAGCTGTGTTCTAATCTTGCTTATCCAACTCTCACTCACCTACCATGAATTTGCCAAGATGAGCCTGGCCTCTAAGAGTTGGACAAATGCCTGGATGACAGTGTAATTAGGTAATTATGGATGCACCCAGAATCCACACTTATGGAAAATTATACATGGCCTGAAAGCGCTCAGGCTGCTCCACACATACAATACAGATAGCCTGGAAGTGCTCAGGCTGCTCCATATATATATATATATATATATATATATATATATGTGTGTGTGTGTATATATATATATATATATATATATATATATAATAAATTATATATATTGTGCCATGGGTGCAATATTTTAAAGATTGGTGCAACTAAATTGCATATATGATTGAATCTCATGAATAATTGGCACATGGTGTTCGAGGTTTTTAGAAGCTATCTGTATTGTACGTGTGGAGCAGCCTGAGCACTTTAAGGCTATCTGTATTGTATGTGTGTGTATATATATATATGTATATGTATATATATATGTATATTTAACTGTATAATATTAATTACTTCAATAACAGAGAGCGATATGCAAATATGTCATTTCCAAAATACAGCAAATATGGTCCATGCGTAGTTACATTGGTGCAAGTTGAAAGTCAACCAAATCTAAATCCTAAATGGTGGCAATGCTTCAAGACATCCCTATTATGGCTAATTATTATTTTATTTCATCACGAATGTTAATTTTAATACATTGCGGCAGCATATATTGATCATATAAGCTTGCAGAAAGACAAAGGTTATACACCAAATAATAGATAAATATTAGGAAAACTAACATATTCGTAATAATTGTTTTGGAAGCCATTAAAAACTATCATACAAATAATTAATTATATAGCTGAAGATGTACAAAGCATTCCCACCCCCACTGAGTAGAGATCAGACCACAATGCAATATGGCATTGGTGGCCATGTTTTGTCTGATTATAAGAAAACTTGATCATCATAAATTCAGAAATTTTTCACAGTAACTGCTAACATCTCATTGACATGCCGACCAAGTTTTGTCAAAATCACATACTTCCAGCTCTTTTTTAAATACCCCTACATGCGATGCCTATCAGTGTATACAAAAATATCCATGTATTCATGTTCCCAAGTGGCTAATTGCAGAAAAATTCCCATAAATACCTCCACCTGTTAAACTCTCACATATGCATTATTTCACAGCCAATAGCTTCTACGAACAAACCTATGAATATACCACAATTTAATATGCCCTACATTTGTGTGAAACAATAAACAGGAAGTTCAACTGTGGTCTGATCTCAATAATGTGGTTGGTACATGGGTAAAATGGCACATACACTTGCATGCTGCATAATTGGTGCAATATTGTTCAAAATGGTCCACTTCTACAACCTAGATGGGCCACTGGCTCACTTGATCCCAGATTGAATTAGTAACTAGTTGAATATACTATGTGATATCATAGTATTAACAATACAATTGAAATAAACATTAATTACATTTAAATAGGTGTTCATGAATGTACAATTATTTTTATCATCCAGAAACAGGACACAATGAAAAGATATAACCTCATGCAAGAAGAAATCCAATTGGCTAATATAATTTTGCAAAAACAAAGTGCCTAGTCTACTAAATACAGTCTACATAAATAAATTCAATTATTAATGACAAAACTGTATACCTGTATGAATATAATAAAATATTATATTATACATATTATGAAAACTTGTTTACGAATTTATTATTTATAGTAAACTGATGTAGACATGACAATGGACATTGTTGGTATATTACTTAATTTATGTTGCAACAGGAAGACATATAACATGGTTGGTTGGTGGTTGGCAACGCTATAAAACTTATTTGTAGAAAACAGACAGATTTGTAGGGTTGGCACGTTTCTGACGAGATAGTAAATACCATGGCATTTACTGTCTTGTCAGAAATACCTTTCTAATGTCTAAAGTGTCAGGAACCATCAGGAATACTATGAAGCACTAGAATAAAAAAATTATTTAATGCGTAGACTGTAATTTAATATCAATATATTAATGCATTATTATCCTGTTACCATTCATATGCAAGCAGTGTCTGAAATTAGTAAAAAATTAACTGGCCTAGATGAGTTTGAACTGGCCCCACAAAATGTATAAATTACAAGTATGTAACTAAAACAGACACTGCTTTAAATTAGAATACATAATACTTTAATGAATATAAACCATACCCAATATTGTCATTCATTTCTTATACACTGTAACTAGCAGATCAATAAAATAAAGTAGTGAATTTAACATTTAAACATTTCAAGGTGAACTTTATTTGCAAAACAGTTACAATTGTTGAAAGTAGCATTATATTTGATGCTGACGGTTCGTGTGTAGGGCTTGGCATGGACAAAAATCTATGCCATTCTGAGGCGTTCTCAATTCACTCCAAATCAGAGCCTCCAAAGTTCACTAACACAGCAAAATATCGCATTAATCAGAATGTCCTGGCACATTATAATTTATTGTCAATAGGATTGACGCCTCCTTAGTAGACATATCACCAGTATGAAGTAAATTGGTGTAATTTCCTTTAAAAATTGTCAAACTACGATTCTCACAACTTCATCTGCCATCTTTGCTTTGGTGTTTCCCTGGTATTCCCCAAGATACTGATGTCATTAAATGTGAATAATCCAAAAGGCATCTATGTTACAAATGCAATGGGTATCCCTTGCATGTGCGGACATCGCCTTTGCCATGGCAGCTATTTGATGCTGGCAAGGAAGAAGTAGTTTGTCACAAATGTATTTTTATATCGAATTAGCATAGATTAGTAAGTACTGTATTATTGTGCATGCAATCACTGATACAGTCTGACCCAGCCATGGCCATCGGGATGAATTGGCGGGACACATTTTGAATTGGCGGCCGCCGATAAAAAGGCCTTAATTTTGAAAACTGTATGCAATTACAGCTTTTACTCTTTTACTTTGTATTATATTGTGTTCGAATTTGCTTGATTTGTTAGTACATAGTAATGATTACAGATATAATTGTGGCACCATGGTTTCACTAGGCAGCTAGCTTTTAAAACAACAGGATAGATGTCACTCACAGTTGGGAAACCCAACCCTGTGGATTAATCATAACAATGGGTATTGGCCTTGTATTGCTTAATTTAGAATCAGTTTAAGTAGCATGATGGTGCAAACATTTATTAATTTGATCTTCGTTGAAAGTTTGTATTCGGTGTTTGAATAAAAATTGCATATTGCACATTACAGATAATATCCACCTACTCATGCATACACTTCCATATTATAAGTCCTATTGTAAATGGGCTACTGAGTATTTTTTATTAAAAATTAAATAAACATATTTTAAAATATTAATAATTATTATTATAAATGGGCTCTGAAAATGCATGTAATATATAATTAAAGTTGTAGGTGGGCTCTGTGATCAAAACTGAAGTAATTAATGTCTATGAATTAAAAAAAATTATTTGTTGCGTTTGTGCATATGTATATATATATATATGTGTGTGTGTATATATATATATATATATATATATATATATACATATATATATACATATATATTATGTGTGTGTGTATATAATACACACATATTTGTTTTTAAAAAAAACTATTTAATTCTTAATGCATATGTATGTTTTTCAAGATTAGCTAGAATTAATTAATTTGAATATTTGTTTGCAAACTCTAATAATTTAGCATATAACATTTCCCAGTTAGTCAAACCAGTCAAATTAGCAAAAATAATGAAAGTAATATTGAAAAAGCCTACTTCCCAGTTTTAATACGATAGTCGTTTCAGCCCACGGAGCCCGCTGCCATCGGTTGCATATACAATTGATTTAGCCCATGCGAGCGGGAACATTTAACGGTTCACTGGTTGCGAAAACGGTTGGTTTGGCCCACGGGTCAAACCTGTTATGGGCCGAAACATCCGACACCCGGTCCGGGTTTGACTTGAACTCAGAACTCTGTCTGTAAAGCGGATATGCTACTACATTACCGTACCTCTCTTTTGACCACTCTGTCAGCAATGTTATAAAGTCTGTCACATCTACAGCCAACGTCAGGGTAGGTTAGCAGTTAGAGCACCAGATCGACTATCGGCTGAGAGGACGGTGTCAGTGGCTTGAGCCCACGTGTATGTACTGTGTCTGATGCAGGGTGCGAAGTGACAGGTGTCCAATAGTCTTGATCGAGCAGTTAGGCACGTCAAATGAATCTGCCTGTTGCCGTTTCGTATCTGCACTAATGTTCAGTAAGTCACTTTTAATGTCATTTTTACCATTAAAAACCGACAGAAATTGCCAATATGTATATATTATTTAAAAGCTAATGAACTAGACTTTCATCCACTGTTACCTTTTAAAGAATTACCCGAGTAGTTTATGCACACGGTCGCTTTAAAAAAGAGAAGAAATTTTTTTGTAAACGCGAGTTGCCACTGCCATGTTTATGCTACCGAGGCACTTCACATTTTGACATCATTAAGCCCGTAAAAGTGTGCAGATTTAAACGAGATTTGCATGCGAGATAGATGAAATTCTGGCAAGTATTCCAATATTTTTTTATTTAATTCTAGTTCTATAACATTTGATAGGGCCAAAGTTTGGTGATATTTGACCAATTGTAGGTCATGGAAAATACATTTGGTAAGAATTGGAAATATGACAACATATTAAATGAAAATTGTTCTGCTATATTGTAATGACTGCATGCGTGTGTCTGCTAGCGGATTTTAGCGACAGCAATGTTAATAAAATGACCCAGCACTCACGGGCATATTTACCCTGTATTATCGCTCACCCAGAAGCAATTACTAAAATACCTTTTGTTACGCATTTCTTGTCCTTTAGTGTGGAATACGATTTACATTTGCAACACTTAATGTGGTCAGTAATAATTTTATTTTATTTATATTTACTTGACAGCATGTCATACAAAATAAGTTAATAATAAATAATCGTGCTGTAAAGTCAGGCATGTGCACTTCCAAAATTTTTCTTCAGAAATACAGTACTCTTTGGGAAAAGGCTCAAGTAGCAATGACAAGCAAGTACTCAACAGTTTGTACTTAGACTTACAATCACGTATAAATGTACTTAACTCCAAAACTGTTTACCCCTGTTGTACATATGATGTGGTAGTTGTAATGCATATGTTATGTGTTTTGCTTTGTAGATAGTTTCACAACACAGACACCACAGCCAAGATACAATTACACACTTGGATTATCGCTCCTCACATATGTACCACAACCAAATATGTTTGTGCAGACATTTCAAATTTGTGTAGACATTTCATATATATTTAACTTATACAGTACCAGGTAAATATCATACATGTTCGATGTTCCAGTTGATAATTTATAAGTGTCACGAATATCACTAATGGATATCACCAATGGATTGGTTTCAGAAAAGCTCAGGTTAGAAGGTGAATTAGAAACAGTGGCTTGGCTTGAAAGTCAGCCATGCCGGAATGGAGTAACAAGCCCAACGGGAAGAGCATTTCGGTTTCGATTGAAGCAATGGCAGAACAGGTTAAAATCCTTAAAAAACATAGTAGTTAATAAAATGCTCTTAAACAAATACCTGGATGATGCTCTAAAGATGCCCGAGGCAGTTAAATATAAAAACAAGGACAATGTACACAAAATAAATTATCCAATCAGTTAGTTATGCATTTTGGAATTTTTATGGTGTCAGTCTTAAAATATGAAATTATCCCCACATAATTGTGCTAGAGTCAACATTTTTACATTTCTGAACTTCACAAAGAGTGGTCTTTACAGTGATGATAAACTTTACATATTTTTAATAAATAAAAAATCCACTCTTTTGGAAACTGGCGTAAAATTTATATTTTTCTTGATGGTAGCAACCTTTAAATATCTATATATTCCCATAGAATTAAACTAGAGCCTAAATGTTCGCATTTCTGAAATTTTTTAAAGAGTGGTCTATACAGCAACACTAACTTGCAGGATATCTAATTTAAAATTTTTTTTAAGGTATACATTGTTGAATATAACCAAACAATTTGTCTTCAGAATGTTGTCACCAGTCCATATATCAAATTGCATAAATCAAGGGACTGTGTTTGTATAGGTACACACTGGGCAATTAATCAATTAAACAAGCTAATTTGAATATGCTCACTGTGACAACATGACAAAGTATCGGTTTGTAACACTATGTAAATATATCAATAAACGTGTTTATGTTTTTAAATTAAAGTTCGCCCTTCACCGGATGCTAAATATTAAAAATTAGTGCCGTAAATCATTATTTGTGTAATAGAAATTTATTGCTGCATGGGCGGCACCATCTAGTGGCCCAAAATACAATGAATTGTTGACATCGTCGCATGAGGAGTCATACATATTAGGAGTGATATACGTTATTAGCCAGAGCTAGCCAAGCCCAAAAAATTTATATTAATGTTAATAAGTGATTAATTAAAGACATATAAATGTCTTTTCCGTGAATAAAGGTGAATCCCGGATTTGTTATTCGCTTTACAGGCATATGCACACTTTTAATAAGTTTTATTATAGGGGCTTTCATGTTTACCAACACTTGACATCATATTCGTATATGCGCAGTACGCTGGCTGGCAAAAGCCACAAACCAGCCAAGCTTTCTCTAATATATGCCTTGCGATGCTCGAGCGAACATGAATGACCACTGGGCTAAATTCGCCACTGTTTTAGATCCCAGTGCAAGGAAATGTTGCAATAAGAAACTAGAGCACGGTGATGGCTTTAGTAAGTTATCAGATGTGTATTTTGTTCAAAACGGCTGGTAGAACGACCCAGCCTCTGACCTGATTAAACGTTTGGCATTACGTGATCAACACGTTCCCTTCCGAAAACAAGGAAAACGGTGTAGAAAGAAACACTTGTCAAAAGAGGCTATTAGAAAAATAATGCTAAAACAAACTATGTGGAGGGTTTATAGGCGTACCAGAAAGGAAGAAGACTATGCAAAATACAAAGAGGCACTTAATGCAGCTACAACTGAAATCAGACAATCTAAAAGAAGCTATGAGCAAAAACTGGCATGTAACATAAAAAATGACAGCAAGAGTTTTTATGCATATGTCAGGAGTAAACAAAACGTACAAGACAAGGTTGGACCTCTAGAAGACAGTGCTGGAAATATAATATCACAGGGGTTTTTAATGGCGGAAGACCTAAATGGTTACTTCAGTTCAGTGTTTACCAAAGAAGATATTACTTCATTACCAGTTGCTGATGCTAAATTTCAGGGGGCTAAATCTGAATATTTAGGACCGTTAGTTGTAACTCCAGAATTGGTAGCTAAGAAAATAAAGGCAATGAAGGATAACAAATCACCGGGAGTGGATGGGATTCCTCCAAAATTACTAATGGAAACAGTAGATCAAATCAGTATACCACTTGCAAGAGTATTCAACTTGTCATTAAAAGAGGGAGTTGTTCCGTTTGAATGGAAAGAAGCAAACATCATACCATTATTTAAAAAGGGTTCGAGAAATAAGTCAGAGAATTACAGACCAGTGAGTTTAACGTCAGTGATTTGTAAATTATTAGAAAGGTTAATTAAAGACCATATGATGGACTTCCTCGTTAAGCATAAATTATTAAATTCATCTCAACATGGATTCCTTAAAGCGAGGTCATGCTTAACAAATATGTTATGTTTTTTGGAAGAAATCACTAAGTGGATAGACGTGGGATCGCCAGTAGATATTATCTACTTAGATTTTCAGAAAGCTTTTGACAAAGTGCCACATCAAAGATTGCTACTTAAATTAAAAGCCCATGGTATCGGGGATTGCATAACTGACTGGATAGAACAATGGCTGACTGACAGAAGACAACGAGTTGTAGTAGATGGAGAAGTTTCAAATTGGAAATCGGTACCTCAAGGATCAGTATTAGGACCTATATTATTCTTAATTTATATCAATGACTTGG
Source organism: Lamellibrachia satsuma (assembly GCA_033239005.1). NCBI lineage: Eukaryota > Metazoa > Annelida > Polychaeta > Sabellida > Siboglinidae > Lamellibrachia > Lamellibrachia satsuma. The sequence continues at coordinate 1,593,457 of BSQZ01000068.1, read as the reverse complement.
ACGACAGTATAACAAGTAACGTACTGAAATTTGCGGATGACACAAAACTGTTTAGAAAGGTTAATACTGATGGTGATAAACAACATTTACAAAACGATCTAGACAGATTAGTGAAATGGTCTGAGAATTGGTAGATGCTGTTCAATTTTGGGAAATGTAAATGCCTACATACAGGACATGGGAACTTGGATGTAAAGTATAAAATGGGAGATACTGTTCTGGGTACTACTGTAAAAGAAAAGGACTTAGGAGTTACAATTAGCGCTGATATGAAAGTTTCAGAGCAGTGTGGTATTGCAGCTTCAAAGGGTAATCAAATTCTTGGATTGATTAGAAGAAACATAACATACAAGGGAAAAAAGTTAATTATACCTCTTTATAAAGCAATAGTTATACCTCATTTAGAATACTGTATACAAGCATGGAGACCATATCGTAAGAAGGATATAGATACGCTTGAACGCATACAAAGGAGAGCAACTAAAATGATTCCAGAACTTAGAGACCTTAGTTATGAAGAACGCCTGAAAGAATGTGGTTTAACAACTCTAGAGACAAGGAGGTTAAGAGGAGATCAGATTTAAGTTTTTAAGATATTGAATGGGTATGAAAATATTGATAGAAATATGTTTTTCTCACTCAAGAAGGATAGCAGAACTAGAGGACATGAGGTAAAATTAGTAAAGGATCAATGTAGATTGGACATCAGGAAGCACTCGTTCTCACAGAGGAAAATAAATGAATGGAACAAATTGTCTACAGATTGTGTAACTGCTAGCAGCGTGAATATGTTTAAAAACAAGGTTGACACATATATCAGGAGGGCGGGTTATAAGTAGGTGAAAATTGTTGGACTCTCGATAAGCCAATGGCTTCCTTGTCCACTTGCCATCTGGGCCTTTGGCTTGGATGGCAAATCTTGTTAAATCTTGTTAAACAAGCCAGAAATGTTCAGCTGAGAGTCTGTGAAAGCTTATAAATCACTCACTTGCACACTTGTATAAGTATTAAACTCAGTTTAATATAAATAAACGGTTTAACGATTTTGTTAGCCAGAAAACAACGTTCATGTATTATCCACGAATGGGGTCAAGGTCAAGCTGGCTTTGCAGGCCGGCTATTGTTACAGGGTACAGAGATTACAAACATTTCCTTTTTCAGCATTCATTCTGCTTTAATTTTATATAACAGTTGCCAACAGTCATGAATGGAATATATCCATTGGTAATATTAACTGTTAATAGCGGTTCAAAGTTGAAATGTCGTCCACAAAAGGTTGTTTGGCAATGTTTACGTTTGATCGCATTCAGAGTTTTCTTCGTTTTTCCTCTTTTTGGGATGCGATGAAATGACATTGAGCTGTCCATGCAGCGACTGGTACATCCCACAACAACACAGGACACAACCATGATTTCAAAGCTGTGTGTCAAAATGCATAAAATGCAAAAGATAAGAAAAACGCAACCAACAGAATACACCGAAACAATGGAGGCATCTGGTTGTTTTGCTAGCCAGCGCTGCCAGACGATCACGTGATTAGGTGCTTGACGTCACCGTAAAAGCCCATATAGCCAATAAATACAGACATGTGGTCTACGGCTATGGCTATGCCAGCTGCTTGCCTGCTATGGACCGTAAAGGTACCCCCTATAAACGGGCCTCTGCGGGACCTTTCACGTTGTCATACACCTAGTGACGGTAGTGAAATAACGGAAGATGAAGAAGGGTACATGTTTTGGTTGACTTGCCAATCACAGCACTATTAGCACCACCTGACGAGCTCGGGCACTGCTACATTAGGCACACAGGGATTGTGCCTCAGTTACACTTCCTGGTGTAACACACATGAATGCAGGGCACGGGCACAGTAATTTTATATGTGAAATTTAAAAAATCATCTGACATAACTGCATTTGAGCAGACACTTTGGCAAGCTTATTGGTAGAACATGTTGACAGTGTAACTGTGGATGTTTAGATGATTTCAATAGGCGGAAGGATTGTAGGCAATTTTTTTCGCCACATGGCTAGTGTGCGTAGTAATACAGAAATTGGTAAACATCGACAGGCATGGCACGTTCAGGCGTTTTAAGAGTTAGAAGCACGAGACTGAATAAACTCGATCAGCATGTCAATGAGATGATGACAAAGGCAGGTAAGAAGTTTCAGAATTTTTTATGGTCCCGTTTTCTTATAATCGTGCAAAACGTTAACATGGTCACCAATGGGAAACATAACAGTAGGCTGAAACCTACAGCTACATATCCACATTCTCTTGAGACTGGGCAGAATTCTAGACTACTCGGCCCATGTGACAACTCGGCTCGGTTTGAGACAGCTCGGCCCAGTTGTTGAGACAGGTTGGCCCAATGATAAATGATATGATGGCGACAAGAGAAAGATTAGAGACAACTCGACCCCGCTTAGTTAGAGATAGGTCGGTCCAGTGGTAAATGACCAAACCAATTATACTATAATTGCTGTGTTCATAAATATTATTTTGTTATATTATTTAGACATAATTTTTTTTTTAAACTGTTATCGTTGTTGTTAAATATTAACTTTGAATCCAAATGTTATCCCATATATTTGTGAAACACATCACCCGCAATAATCACTGGGATATTGTAGGCCTATGTCATATATTAACGTAAATATATGCGGAAGTTTTATATATATATATATATATTAAATTATTATTATTAATAATACAATATTATTATATAATTAATAGATATAAATTGTTTCGTGGTTGTTTTCGTTTTGACTTTCTAGAGATTATTTAAGGTACTTTGTTATTTTCGTATACTAGTGTATAAATTCAGAGTGTACCCCATTATTATAATACACCTGCCAGCACTTATATTACTCTGAAATTGTTACATTACCCTGAAATGATGACGCTATCCTTTGAATTGTCATAGTAATTGGCGTCCTACTCTTGTATTGTGTTATTGAGCTGATCTTGTAGGTTGGTTGGTGTTGGTTTGTGTGTGTGTTAAGAATATTTGAAGGCTATATTAATTGGCTTCACTACTGCTTTGTTTTACTGAGCAGATTGTTTCACCTCATTTGTCCTTTCATTTATGTGTGTTGGCAGTGTGGGGAGGCCATAGTAATTGGCTTGATACTCTTGTATTGTTTCATTGAGCATGTCTTTTTGTTTGAATAATGGAATTGTACAAAGTGCATTGAAACAAAGAGTCCGACATCAGCAGTATTTAGCTGAAGTTGATGACAAGAAGGCCTACACTGGTAATCAAATTCTTACCAAGTCGCCCTTGAATGCTTTGACTTTGATGACGAGAAGGCCTACAAAGGTAATCCAGTTCCTACCAAGTCGCCCTTGAATGCTTTGAATGCACAGGCGGCCATTTCGGATTATAGTGATCCAGTAAATTTTCTTTGTTGTCGAATAGCAGTATGGCTACAAAAGCAGGATCCAAAGTGGCCAAACAACAGTAAGTTAACACCTTAGATGAGCAGGCAGAGTCACAGGTATTTGGAGAAATTAGGAATTGTTGATGTAGATCCTTATGCATTGCCAAATTCAGCATGTTCCAAGAGTTTCCCAGCAGTGTCCTACCCAGACATTGTAAATTATTTGATACTTTGATACTAAGAGTTTCTACATCATGGAAAACGTGAAGGCAACAAGGCGTGGAAAAGCCTAGAGGCATACAATCAGTTGACGTCTGGTTGGACCAGCTATGTAGCGGTTTATGTGAAAAAATCACGTTGTACAAGTGTAGTGAATGCAGGCATTTTGATTGTTGTCATCACCAATCAGACGCTATCATTAACATCAAACCCCCTGTCAGCAATTATGACGTCACCTATAAGGAGTTGATTTAGGAATCAATAGTTCTGTTCTGTGAGGTATTTGCCATTGACTTGGCCAGCCCAAACTCTTGATAGTAAAGAAATTTGTGCCTTGCGGGGTAATTCCAATCAAGAATTTCACTGTGTTATGGTGCTTGTAGGATGACCAAGTCAATGACCTTGCTTCCAAGTATGATGGATTTTCGACGTATACTTCGAAACAGTCGATGATGGCACCCAGTCACAGTTTTGTCAACCAAACTGGCAGGCTTGCCTGCAAAACAATATCTTTAAAAAAAATTATAGCAAGACTACTAATGCATTGCAGTGGTTTTCCACCCTATTCAGCAATATAATTCATATGTACTGTTTCGTTTAAATTGTTTTACTGTATTAAAGCCCATTAAATGGGCTTTAATACATAACTTGGCAACAATTAATGTCACAAGGTATTTCACTATTAGTCAATGATAATTAATTTTTACTGTACTGATAAAAATGTATAATTGTATGCTTACAAACTGGCTAGTCAGTCACTGACACATGTGCAGACCTACATTAAAAAATTAAGAAGCCAAGGCTCCAGTCACACTAGTGCCACTACAAATGACTAGCTCTGTCAGCTCACTTCCCGCAAGCAAATACTTTGCAAAAGTTAACCATATTTCACGATTAACAATACTATTCCTAAAGACATCCAATGCAACAAATAAATGCGAGTTGCGGTGCAATGCCACATTAACTCAACAGTAAACAACACCGAACATTCACAGTGCGAGCAGCCCTAGTACTCCAAGATGGCAGATCGCAAAAGTGGTGACGTCACATGCATACCCTCTATATATATATATACATACATACATACATATATATACATACATACATATATACACACACACATATATATATATATATATATAATCTCTCCACATAAGCAATGATTAAAACATTAGAATATACTTCAACACCGTGTCGAGTTGTTTTAACACTTCAGACCGGTCCAAACCTGGGGGCCGAGTTGTCTCAACACCTGGGCTGAGTTGTCTCAAAATCGGAGTCGAGCTGTCTCGAACTTGGCCGAGTTGCCTCAGGCCGAGCGCCCTTTCCACTGATCGGGCATTCCATTACAAGTTAACGACATTAATCCACAATGGCTGCAGCCGCCAAAACATTAAACGTGAATATGATAACATACAACGATTTCACCAACCCTACCTCTTCACTATTTAGCTTCGTTGACCTGCTAACGACACCGTGCGGCATGTAAATATAGAAAATGCTAGTTTCGCTTATCCGACACTTACCCGCCTTCGCGAAATTCGCCGAGAAGAGTCTGAGTCTTTTGACTGTTACTGTCGTCAGGTGGCACCACTGATATACTCGTGACTAGTCTCGCTTATCCACGCTCCGCGCTGTGGCGCCACCGTTTATCGCGCACATCTCGGCGAATTCACGAAACCTGGGGCCGTATGCATGGACAGGGCGTATGAGGCGCCGTAGCGGCCAAAAGGGTGACGAAACGGCAAAACATCCTGCAAGAACCGTCGAGTTCAGGACACGGCAAAACCTGTCGTCACCCTTTTGGCCGCTACGGCGCCTCATCCTGTAAATGCTACCAACGTAAACGTGCATAAAAGCTAAATTTACATTTAAAACGACAATGCCACGAGACGGCCTGCAGAATACATAACGAATTAAGTGCATCATTCCGTGTGAGTTATCGTGGCTTAGTGGCACAGCATTCGCTTTATGTTTATAGGATCACGAATTAAATCCTTGGTAGATCCGATTAAACTTTTTTTCGTTTAATGTTATTATTTTGGCCTTAGGCTATTTTCAGAGCATGCTCTGAAAATAAGGGCCGATCGGAAGCTTATTTTCAGAGCATGCTCTGAAAATAAGGGCCGATCGGAGGCTTATTTTCAGAGCATGTTCTGAAAATAAGGGCCGATTAGAGGCTTATTTTCAGAGCATGCTCTGAAAATAAGGGTGAAATGTAGGTGAAATAACGGGAAATAAATTCATAGCTGCACAGCCTTATTTTCAGAGCATGCTCTGAAAATAAGGGCCGATCAGAGGCTTATTTTCAGAGCATGCTCTGAAAATAAAAATAACAATGCAAATCCAATGTAGATTAAAATAGGCCCAAAAAAGGCATTTTTAATTCATTAATCAATAAAAATCAGTCCAACACGCAAATTTCCTGCCCACCTCCATCGTGGACAAAATCGGCCGAGTTAATGAATGCACCCGCGCGGGGGAATAGGAAATATTCCATCCTGCGTTTTGATTGGTTAAATCAGCTTACGGTTTGCTCTCGAAATAACAAATTATGGGCTGTTATTTCCAGAGCTGCTCGGTAAATAGCCAGTGCGTAATCCATATTTAGTGCAATATTCGCTTTGGCGATCTTTTACTTTCTGACCTAACCATGAAAGCGACCACCTACAGTACCCAAACTTCTCCTCACATATCTACTATACATATACACATGTCACGTGGCCAAAAAAGTACATTTACTTTCTCAAAACGATCAAAATTTACAAAAGAATTAAACCAAAATATCGCCCTCTCCTACGGCGCCTACGCGTAGCGCCAAGGCTACCGTAAAATCGATGCATATGACAAGGCGTCGTTCAGTTTCACCAAAACTCTGTGCGGGGGCGCTGCTGATTGAAATCAAACAGTACAATTATGTATTTCTATTTTAATTTTGGGTGGATGCGTGCGTGCTTCATTGCATGTAATTATGTATGTCTCAGTATTATTTGTATTTTTGCTATATGTGACATGTCGTGTTCTTAGATAATTAGTTTTATTCATATTATTATCATATTGTGTTATATTTGTTATATGTATTTTAAGTATCTCTGAATGGATTTGTATAGATTTACGGGGCTATTTAAATACCAATTGCGTTTTTAAATACAGTAATTACGTTGGCACCAGTATTAATGCATAATTTAAAGCGTACTGTCGAATCTAACACAACTGACCTCAATAAAAATAGTATTATTACTTTGTCACAAAATGTGTTACTAGTATGTATCTGTTGATACCACTGATTTCTTTAGAGATCAGCGGTTGTTACCTCCCATAATCAATACGAAGTTAAACACAAGATAAGACACATGCGCGTGGAGCATATAACGCATTCTTTAGGAAAAGTAGCGTGTTTTTATTCAGCATGTAAATGTTTTATACATCAAAAATAGATGCACGTGTGCATATATATGTATGTATGTATGTATGTATAATGTTATGTGTGTATATATATATGCATATATATATATATATATATATATATATATATATATATATATATATATATATATATATATATATATATATATATATATATATATATATATATATATATATATATATATATATATATATATATATATATATATATATATATATACATATATATATATATATATATATATATATATATATACATACACACACACACACACACATATATACACACACACACACACACACACACACACACACACACACACACACACACACACACACACACACACACACACACACACACACACACACACACACACACACACACACACACACACACACACACACACACACACACACACACACACACACACACACACACACACACACACACACACACACACACACACACACACACACACACACACACACACACACACACACACACACACACACACACACACACACACACACACACACACACACACACACACACACACACACACACACACACACACACACACACACACACACACACACACACACACACACACACACACACACACACACACACACACACACACACACACACACACACACACACACACACACACACACACACACACACACACACACACACACACACACACACACACACACACACACACACACACACACACACACACACACACACACACACACACACACACACACACACACACACACACACACACACACACACACACACACACACACACACACACACACACACACACACACACACACACACACACACACACACACACACACACACACACACACACACACACACACACACACACACACACACACACACACACACACACACACACACACACACACACACACACACACACACACACACACACACACACACACACACACACACACACACACACACACACACACACACACACACACACACACACACACACACACACACACGATGATGTTATGAATAAAACTAATTATCTAAGAATATGACATGTCATATGTAGCACACAGGAAAAATACAAGTAATACTGAAACATATACATAATTATACGCAATGAGGCATGCACGCACACACAATTAAAACACAGGAATACATAATTAATATATATAAAGCTGCGCCGCCGCACGGAGTTTCGGTGAAACTGAATGACGCCATGTCATATGCATCGATTTTACGGTAGCCTCGGAGCTACGCGTAGGCGCAGTAAGGAGATGGCGATGTTTTGGTTTAATTCTTTTGTAAATTTTTATTTGAGAAAGTAAATGTACTTTTTTGGCCACGGACACGTATATATATGTATAGTAGATATGTGAGAAGTTTGGGTGCTGTAGGTGGTCGGTTTCATGGTTAGGTCAGAAAGTAAAAGATCGCCTAAACTATATAATACTGTAACATATGCCGATCGGCCAAACGTGTCGAAATGAAGAAGACGCAATTTTTAAATCGACGCTTACAACATTCGACGTCGCTGGTCAGTGTACTTCCCGATCAGCTTTCGGCAAGTTCCGAGATGGTCGCGACCCGAGGAGGCGGAGCTTGTATTATGTCAGCGCCTGTCACTGATAAGCAACATGGCTTCCATGGCATAGGCATAGTAACAGATGGTTCGTCAACGACAACGGAGTTGGAGGTACGTTATTGGCATATTGCACAAATGGTCGTAAATATTCCGTTTGTCACTGTGTTTGAGAAGTTACCTTCGTTTGAGATTTGTTTCATTTCAATGATTGTTATCAACAAGCCATGTCCGTCAAAAAGCATTCTATATTATTCGTACATTTGATTTGTCCGACTATAATTCATGAATTATCATGTTCGCCTCGAGTCGAGGGTGCCGTTGGCGTTGCCTGTTACCTGTATCGTATTACTAGCGTAATTAGTGACCTACATGTAATAATCTAATACGAGACAAGATGTACGTGTAAGGCCTGTTTCGTTTATACGGTCTATCGGTTCTAGGGGTCGGCAACCTGCGGCCCGCGGGCCAACTGCGGCCCGTGTAGCTATTTCATGCGGCCCGCGGACTGACAACGATATCGTGCAAAATGCGGCCCGCCCCTGCCATATTGGTATACAAAATAACATGTCCACGTGATGAACATAATAATATACCAAATATGTATTTTTACTTCCTTTAATATTTAATGAATTCACTTTTGCGTATGAAAGTATGCAGTGCGGCCCTCCTAAGGAACACACCATTAAACAACTTTAGCTTGTATTTAATGTGTTCACATTGTGGACAGATCTGTGCGTTACCCATTGGAAAACTATTTTCAGTAAATAAACAACTTAACTAAGTTGCATTTGAAAAATAGTAAATATCCCAAAAAGCCATCTTGCCCCATCCTTGGGGCAAGATGGTCCTCTACCTGGGGTAACACGGTCTATAACCCCCTCCTCGTGGTTTTTACTTATACAGTCACGCTTCGTAATTACACGGATTCGGATATAACGCGGTCGGTCGTGGACCCCGAATATGGGCCTGCTTAAACCTACTTAGAATTACTTTGACAATTCGCAAGAAACATTAGGCGAACGATGTCAGTGAATGAGTATCAACGTGTTGTTTGTTTTGCGTTACCGCCGACATCAATCGCTGTCGCTCGCTTCGCTTCGATGGTTTGTAAATTGCAATCGAGATTCACAAATACGCCTCGCGTAAGAATCAGATAAACAGTTTAAATGCATTTACTATGCAATGCCAACATAACACTTGGGTGAAATGACATGCTTCCATTACATCCTAAATTTAATCGTTTTCGCGACGCGAAACCAACATGTCAAATTCCTAACCCACGGCCGATGCTAGTGATCTCGGCCTTTCGGGATCTCGGCCTTAGTGATCTCGGCCTGTTTTGGTGATCTCGGCCAGTGATCTCGGCCTGGTCTCTGGTGATCTCGGCCTCGTGTTGCAATACATAATTAAGAGTGTCTATGCCTTCGAATTAATTATAGTTGTAATATGTACGTATTGTAGGTATCTATGATCGTTATTAAAAAATGTGTTTATGCCGTATAAATAAATATAGTTGTATAAATCACTAAAAATGTCCTCGGAATGCTTCATTTTCTGCCTATAAACTGTTCAGCCGAATTTTAAAATACAGCGTGTACAGATAAATACTGATAATAACGGACATAATATGTTTGTAACGAAGGCAGGCTTCTATTATGGTATTTGATCTACACAACGTTTCCAACCGATTGAATCCTGGCTCGTAGCGACCGCGGTTGTAAATGTGAAGCATTGTATGTCCATTCGATGAGACAGAGCTTTGAACATCAGCGTTTTCTAAATAAACATGGCTTCACTTTGACTACGACTACAGGAATAACAATAGCTGAAAATAGGTTAATCCGTTAGACCCTACTAGCCGCGTTTCCCATGAATGCTTTTAGTGGGAAATGAGGACTTGAGTAGATCTTGCGTCACTTCAGTCCAAGCCACTAGTTAAAAACACAAGTACAATTTAAATAACATTAAACGGACTCCATCCCTTTATTCACTAAGAGTACAATACATATAAATAGACGTAGATAGATAGAAATATCAAACGTTTCAACATCAATCGTCATCTGTGAGTTTTGCTGGACAAGTTCTATGAACGACTAGATGATGCTGATGATGCTGACGACGATATTCTTAGTAGGACATAACACCTCCGCATATACAACAGTGAACAGTGAAGGCTTAGAATTATAATTAATGCAGGCAATGCTAGAAATCTATGTGAAATGCGTAATTCGGTAAATATTACAGTTAACCAACTTAACGGAAAAGATGATTGCAGTGCCAGTTATGTTGTACAATGGCTTCACACCAATTGTACTTGTGTTGTGGTTGTTGATCTCCCCAATCAAACATCGCTTTGTTGTGGTGGCTAAAGAAGAACACACCAGAATGAATGAATGGGCTTTATGTTACGAAGCGGTGCGCTCAGGTGGGTCGATTGTTGGGGATAAGACAAGGTGTATATTCAAAAGCATTTTTTCATCATGTTGTACAGAGAAGTTGTGGTGCATCTAATTCTAATCATCTACCATTACCTTCTTCGAACCTAACTACAACTAATTCTACATCCATTTTCATTTCTTTGTCAATATCATGTCATTTTCACTGTGAATATCAATATTCACATGTACAAAGGGAATTGTGTGTGCATGGATGAATTAATCACTGCCAGGTGTTTGCGATTTTTGTTAACAGGTGGAAGGACGCCCACAGATGACCATCACCAGACGACCACTCTATACAGCAAGCAAAACAGACGACTCATCATGAAGCTTTTATTATTTACATATGATTGTTTAAGTTTAAAATTATTACTTTCATTAATGTGTAAAAAAAATTGGTAATTATTAGTACTTAGCAACATCTGTTCTACGTATACATGTTCTGTATTTGTGCGTACATTATCCACATTTAACACTAGTGCATTACACTAATATGACATTATCATTTATTGTTTGTATATGTATCAGTCTTTGATATTAGTGTGATACATTTTTTCTGTGATGTTAGTGTGCTCCTGTAGTTTTTTTATTACTAGATATACCATTACTCTTTTATATTACTGTGTTCCAACTGATGTTAGTGCTCCATTTTGTCTTTGTTGCTATATTATGTTCCATTAGTCTTTATATATCAGTATGTTCCTTTAGTGTTTTATATCAGTGTGTTCCATTAGAAGATTACATCTTGGAATTATTTGTGTGGTGGCAGATCTGAATTTTAAATTATGCAGACATTTCAGTAAGAAGCAAGCATGTGCTTAATAAATGAAATGTTTTTTTCATATTTGCCTGAATTGTTTCTTTTTTTGGTTGTATTAATTACTACCAAAACATTGGCATAAAATGACATACAATATACGAATCACATATCATGTATATGTAACAAACATTAACCTGAATGATGGAGACTGCTAACATAATGAACTTTACATACATCACTTTATTTGATTTCGACGAATTCTACAGCGCGAGTACCATCTACAGCGCTCGACGATGGGCGATAACAAGTAACGTCTAAAACGCGTAGATATACGGCAGAGTCCCTGCCAACATTACAACAAATAATCATCGATTTATGTTCACTGCGTGAACAACATAATTGAAACGTAAAATAATTTTTTGACAAATCGTCCAAATCTATGAATTATCATCGTCTACGACATATGTGACTTGTGACATAACGACCATCCATACGCATATCGCAACATTGCTTAAATAAAAACTCTTAATTATGTATTACAACACGAGGCCGAGATCACAAGAAACCAGGCCGAGATCACCAGACACCAGGCCGAGATCACATAGACACTCTTAATTATGTATTGCAACACGAGGCCGAGATCACCAGAGATCAGGCCGAGATCACCAGACACCAGGCCGAGATCACCAAAACAGGCCGAGATCCCGAAAGGCCGAGATCACTATGAACCCCCACGGCTCTACCGGTGCGCGAAAATACGAATTCGTCATCCGCACATGAAGTGATGAATCGATGTTAAGTGGTTCGTAATAAATTTATCCTTTGGTAGAGATCAGTTGAAAGACGAAGTGAAACAATTATTAATTCTACCTATTGTCGTTTTCTGTGTTTTATCAGCTTACATACTGCGTTTGTCAAATCATAATTTATACGTTTTCGGCTGCTCAGGTCCTGTTATTATTTTCGATTCGTAGGCCTATTGGTCCAGTACACCATCATCGTAGTAGATCTATTCCATAACGGTTTACGTACATGTGTTTTATTCAGTTCAAAAGTCAAGAGTATGTGACATTTAAAAATAATACACGTTGATGCTAGTATACTCGTTTAATAAGTTTCATAAACTGCATATTGGCGTATAAGACAGTGCTGCAAGCACACGGGGCTTCGACAGCGTTCTTGGGATTGGTGTCGCGGGCAGCGATCGCTGTTGTTTAGTAGCTCCCTGCTGGCAGATATAAGAACACCTAACGCGTCTCGCGTACAGCGCGGTCCGAAGTTGTGGACCCCGACTACCGCGTTATAACGAGGCTCGACTGTATGAACGAACTATTGCCTGAAATTAAAATGTATATTATATACAAATGGTATGATAGTAATATATCAGGCCATTATGATTGTTAAATTTAAATGGGAGTTAACATATAATACATACCTTGCAATCCATACATAATCTAATATTGGTTTAGTGATATTCCATCATAATTACAGCCTACGGGCTAGCAGAACGTAAATTATGCAATGTTCGTATTATATTCAATGTATTGGTCACGTGTAATACATTTGACAAAGTGTGACCATGTTTAACAAGATTTAACAAGATTGCCATCTCGAACAAGTTCCAGATGGCAAGTGGACAAGGAAGCCATTGGCTTATCGAGAGTCCAACAATTTTCACATCTATGTGTAGCCCGCCCTTATCAGATATCTGTCAATTCTATTTTTAAACATATTCACACTACTAGCATTAACACAATCGTTTGGCAGTTTGTTCCATTCATTTATCACCCTCTGTGAGAATGAGTACTTTCTCATGTCCAACCTACACTGCTCCTTAACTAATGCTGCTTTGTGTCCTCTGGTTCTACTGCCTTCTTTAAGTTTGAAGAACATATTCCTATCAACATCCTCATAACCGTTCACTATTTTAAACACTTCTATTTGGTCTCCTCTTAGTCTCCTGGTCTCTAGTGTTGTCAAACCACATTGTAATAAGCGACTTTCGTAACTAAGGTCTCTTAATTCTGGAATCATCTTAGTTGCTCTTTGTTGTATTCTTTCTAGCTTATCTATGTCTTTTTTTACGATATGGCCTCCATGCTTGAATACAATATTCCAAATGTGGTCTAACTATTGCTTTGTACAGGGTACAATTAGATGTTTCTCCTTATACGTGATAGTTCTCCTAATTAGGCCTAGAATTTGATTTCCTTTCGAAGCAGCAATCCCACATTGCTCTGAAACTTTCATGTCAGCATTAAATGTTACTCCTAAATCCTTTTCTTGTGTGGTTCTACCTAGTACAGCATCCCCCATTTTATATTCCTCGTCCATATTTCCATGTCCTATGTGTATACATTTACACTTCCCAAAATTGAATAACATTTGCCATTTTTCTGACCATTTAACTAATTTTTCTAGATCATCCTGTAAACTTTGTTTATCTGTATCATTAGTAACCTTTCTGAATACCTTTGTGTCATCTGCAAATTTTATTACTTTGCAAGATATGTCCTCTTCCAAATCATTTGTATATATTAAAAACAGTATAGGGCCTAATACTGATCGCTGTAGTACCCAACTCAAAACAGATTTCAGTTTGAAATCTTACCATCTACTATTACTCTCTGTCTTCTGTGTGTAAGCCACTTTTCTATCCAGTTGATTACATCATTGCCTATACCATGGGCTTTTAGTTTAAGTAACAATCTTTGATGTGGCACTTTATCAAAAGCTTTCTGAAAATCTAAGTAGACAACATCCACTGGTGACCCGTCATCTACCCACTTTGTAATTTCTTCTAAAAAACATAAGAGATTGGTTAGACATGACCTTGCTTTTAGGAATCCATGTTGAGATGTATTTATTAATTTATGTTTTATGAGGAATTCCACCATGTGGTCTCTAATTAATGTTTCAAGTAATTTACATACAACTGATGTTAAACTCACTGGTCTGTAATTTTCTGGCTTCTTCCTCGATCCCTTCTTAAACAGCGGCGTAATGTTTGCTTCTTTCCATTCTGAAGGAACTATTCCTTCTTCTAGTGACAAGTTAAATAAGTTTGCAAGTGGTGTACTAATTTGATCAACAATTTCCTTTAGCAGTTTTGGTGGTATCCCATCAACTCCAGGTGATTTATTATCTTTCATCTTCTTAATTTTCTTTGCTATCATTTCAGGAGTTACAAATAACTGCCCTAAATATTCTGATGTATTGCCCTCAAATTTAGTTAATGGAACTGGAAGTGAGCTGATATCTTCTGTGGTAAAAACTGAGCTGAAATACTCATTCAGGACCTCTGCCATTTGGAACCCATCTGAAATTATGTTTTCACTGTTGCTTTCCAGTGGTCCGACCTTATCTCGAACTTTCTGTTTACTCCTTACATAAGCATAGAAACTCTTGCTGTCATTTTTATATTACCTGCCAATTTTGTTCAAAGGTTCTTTTAGATTTTCTAATTTCAGTAGTAGCTAGGTTAAGTGCCTCTTTGTAGTTGGTGTAGTCTTCTACATTTCCAGTGTGTTTATAGACCTTCCACAGCATCTGTTTGTGAGCAATTTTTCTAATAGCTTCTTTTGACAGGTGTTTTTTCCTGGATCTTTTCCCTTGTTTTCTTAATGGAATAAATTTCTCAATAATGCCCTCAATCTCATATTTTAAACAAGTCCAGCATTCTGTTGCTGTCTTGTTCTTCAGCAAATTATTCCAATCTATATTTGCTAGATATGTTCTCATCACTTTATATCTGCCTTTGTTGAAGTTCCTCCTCCATTGTTTTTATATGTATTCCCTGTTTTTACTTTTATATTAAAATGGATTTGGTTATGGTCACTTGAACCCAAGGTTCGTGTACTTTAACATTGTCAACTAATTCATTTTGAGAAGACAAAATTAAATCTAACACATTCCCACCTCTGGTTGGTTCCAAGACATGTTGAGTAAGGAAACAATCCTGTGTTAGAAGTAGAAACTGATGGTCGTCCCCTCCAGCACTCTCTAATGATTCCCATTGTATATGGCCATGGTTAAAATCACCCATTATAACACATTCTCCTTGCTCACCTCCCTTATTGCCTTTTGTAATTTTACATCTTCCTCTTGTCCTATGTTAGGACTACGATAAACTACTCCTATTGTTAATGTTGAGTTCCTGGTAACTATGTTACACCAAATTGCTTCCACACTATCTGCTTCACTTTTCAGTGTAATTTCATATGCTTGGATAGATTCTTTAATATACAAAATTACTCCACCTCCCCTTCTTTCTCGTCTATCCTTCCTAAACATTACATAGCCTGTCAGTGCTAACTCAGCATCTACTATATCTTCATTTGCCCATGATTCTGTGATGCCTATTACATGAGGATCAATATCTGCTACCATAATGTCTAACTCACTTTTTTATTTACTATGCTCCTGGCATTTAAGCATACACATTTAAGTTCATTGTCTGAAATTATTGGTGAACATTTCTTTGGATGTGTATTTGTAGTAGTACTCCTTTGAGTTTTCTCTGTCAGTTCCCCCTGCGCATCTAGTTTAAATAATCTATGGTACCTGTGCCCTCGTCGACAACTCTACAAACTCACACGCAAGAACTGCAGCGCCCTTCCCTGTCAGATGAAGTCCATCTCTCATGAAAAAGTCACCTCTTCCCACAAAGTTTAACCACATGTCTACGAAGCCTACTCCCTCCTCCATACATACCTTCTGTACCTGTGTGTTGATCGCCATCCTTCTACAGTTCCTATATTCCTCACCCCTGCCTCCCATTATTGGTAATATCCCCGACAATACGATCTGCCCAACTCGTGCCTCTTTAAGTGTCTTGATCAACCTCCTGTACTTACCAATGATGGCTGACGTTCCCTCCTTATCTGCATTGTTCGTTCCCACATGCACGAGAACAGCACCTCCCGTGCCACCACCCATGACCTGTCCTGCCTTCTCTGCTATATCCTCTACTTTTGCCCCTGGTAGGCATACTGTTATGTCATCTCCTCTATTTACAATTTTATCCACTTTCCTAATGATGGAATCCCCATAAATACCCGAGCTTTCCTCGCTTTCCCCTGTGATACTACATCGGCAAAGCTCCTTTCCTGTTGCACACTACTAGTATGCCCCCTTTCTCTCCTATCATCAACCTTTACCGTCTTACCACCTGGCAATCCCTCTCCACTCACCCGCTTACCTCTCTTTTTGTTGCATTTTTGCCTTCTGTCATCTTTCTTCTTCTTACCAGCTTTCTCCCTCACATTGCCACTGCTCTCCTTGTTCTCCTCGGTCTCACCACCTCTGCTCTCCTCGGTCTCACCACCTCTGCTCTCACCTCGGTCTCACCACCTCTGCTCTCCTCGGTCTCACCACCTCTGCTCTCATCATTCTCACCACCTCTGTTCACTTTTGTCTCACCCTGCCCTGTCATCATCAAAATCATACGCCTTAGCTCAATCACCTGTTCCTGCAGATATTTCACTGTAGTACACCCCTACACACGAAATGGAAATCATCCGCCTGCACCTCCGCCCACGAATTTACACACCCGGACTTTGCAAAGTCTATCCAGCTGTCGCAGCTAGAACATATCAAATTACGTTTTGCCTTTACTTGGCGTTTGCACGGCGCCATGTTAGAAATTAAATTTGTATTTGTTTATAATCCGTTTATAATCAATTTATACTAGGTAGTCTTCACAAAGACTGTTTTTGTGTTGTAATACACACTTTATAGTTTGTTACTTATGTCTTAATTAAATTTACAGCTACTGCCTTGCAACTTACTTTCTATGTAACAGCTGACTAACAAAACGTAATATCGCTCGCGCTAACGAAATTTCAGTGACCTTATTTAAATAACACTGAATTACTACCTACGGCTAACTTTTAACAATAAATGTTGCTAAAACAAAATATTCAGGTTTTCAATATTTAATATGTACTAAATTATTTACAATAATATTATGTCTCGTATTATGTACCCAATCAACTGAAAACAACAACCCTTAATTATCGCTCGCGCTACCGAATCCTCGGAGACCTACGATATAAACTACCCTAAATTACTTCTATAGCTAAATTTTAACAGCAACTATTGACTAAACAAGGACTCTTGTAAGTTTATGTTTAATATACACGCAATAATAATACTTATCCGATCAATATTCCACGCTTTAGACAAATATAAAATCCACCAAAATTCAATCCCGTGTACTCCTCAAGATTTCCCAAGATGCATTGGGATAAGACATAGGGACCGTCTTGTCCCATATGCATGGGGACTGTCTTGCCCCATAGACGTGTGTCTTAATAAGATGTATACAAAGCACAACATACTATTCCACATTTTGTATTGTTTGATCTGTCAACTGATTAAAAATATTACCATGTCACCAATTAAGCCCATGATTCATGATTCACACCGTTGTGTGGCGAGTTTCACCATTTTACTACTGGCAAAATATTAGATCAATGCATATAAAAGTTTAAAAACACACTGATTTAATTACGTCTGTCTCGTGTTGCTGAACTTTCGGGCGGGTATCAGATAGAATTAGCTTCATTTTGCACCAGATTTGGAACGTTCAAAGTTATATATTTTGAGTACGTGGTGGGGGCCGTCTTACCTCCGGGGACCGTGTTGCCCCAGGTTACCCTACTACCGTATTTGTGTTTGAGTAATAATGTGTTGTTTTAACTAACGTTCGTCGCCTGCCACCGAAATGGCGAACGGAGTTGTACGCTGATGGAAAAGGTTCAAGACTAAGGAGGTGCCAAGGAAAGTTCTCCAGGGCACACTCCATCATCCAACGGGAAAGCCCGTGTGGCAAGTCGATGAAAATGCAGAACGTAATAAGGGTCGCCGTGAAGACTAAACTGTGTTCGCTCTCGCTGTCTAAACTACCGGCAGTTCCAGCACCTTGTCACCGAGATGAATGCGCGATATGAAGAACTCCTGTAGTACACCGAAGTGAGCTGAGGCGCGCAGGAACAAGTCTGCAGCCAGGTGTGCGCCACTTGGTGGCGCAGCAACATCACCAGCAATAGGTCTCAGTGTCATACGGGTCAACAAGGCATCAGCGGCATGCCAAGAACACATAACCTGAATAATGTGTTTTTTAATAATGTAACTGTTGTTCAAAATCAGACGTTGATGATTGACGATAATAATAACTCACATTCGTGGACGTGCTATTTACAACAGTGGTCAATACAACTGCTAGACACAAGGTATATAATTGCATTGTGCCAATGACCACGAGCGTGCGTGCGTGCGTGCGTGCGTGGCCCGCTAACCTATTTAAAGTCACTTATTTGGCCCTCCATTCAAAAAGGTTGCCGACCCCTGGACCGTTAAACCATATATAATAAGTGTCTATATGTCGTAATTTTTGAAGTTGTTGACATCATTTAGGTTTCCATGCATTCGTTTTGGATTCCCATTTCGCGGAATAAGACTGACGATTCTTTCGCGCATAAATGTGATGAAATAAAAGTAAATAAGACAGCACATTTTATTGTTTTGAGTGCCACGATTTTCTGTGAAAACTGCTGCATTTGTGTGTCCCACCACTGTAAACTTTTCCTTGTTTATAATATAGCAAACAATGTCAATAATTGTTTTCTAAAGTGGTGATAAAATGTATGTCATAAACTGTACTTGTCTCTATATTATTGTTTAGCCTCATTTGTGGTATTTTTATGCATGCAATAAACTGCAGTTACATAAATTATATCAAATTAATTATGAAGTGTAATAACTGAAAATTAGATGTACCCAGTATACAACTGAATTTTTACTTCATTACCCTAATTAACCATAAGTAAGGATTTAATTCATT
Organism: Lamellibrachia satsuma; assembly: GCA_033239005.1. Classification (NCBI taxonomy): domain Eukaryota; kingdom Metazoa; phylum Annelida; class Polychaeta; order Sabellida; family Siboglinidae; genus Lamellibrachia; species Lamellibrachia satsuma. The sequence goes on along the minus strand of BSQZ01000068.1, from coordinate 1,573,778 downwards.
AGCATAACATATTACAAGTACATCTAACAAGGTGGGAGAAAGATGCTTTAAAATTATTAAATGAAGTTAAGTGCCATTATGTTGAATGAATTGTACAGTATTACTGTGACATGGATCTAGCACAATGCATTCTATATGTACCGGTATACATAATTATGAACTTTGTGTCATCTACATGACACCTATTTGATAAATATCTACGCGATAGATGTAGCCAGATTACATTGACAGAACTTAAGCTGTCTGTATTGTACAAAGGTTAAGGGAGATGGAGATCATTTACATGATGTGGACCCCTGCATGACATTAATTTGTTATTTTAACAACACTACATGATCTGTATGTCACACAGATGACAAATGCATATTTGATAATATAATGCATATAATTACAGCCCCAATCACTCAGTGATAGGTAGTAATATTATTAATCAATAGAATTATGCAAGAAAATACAGGAAACAATATGTAGAATAGTTGTCACATAGTTTACAAACAATTAAAACACTTTTTTATTATAATATACATACAACATCAATGGTGATGATTTCATGTGTTGATCAACATTTAAAGTTCTGAGCCAAATATTATAGACAATAATAAGTGCATATAGTATCCCTGCAACCCTTTGCAACAGCAGCAATACCTGTGTGTCGTGTACGTGAAAGAATATGCAGATATGCCAAGTGTACCACTTTGGCAGTAGAACAGCTTTTTCAGCATTTTTACAACCTGCTTTCAAGCCAAAATTTACTAGCAACAAAATGTAATAGCAAACCGCAAAATAATGTGTTTACTAATTTTTAATCCAGATGTACCTGCACACCATTATTTCACTTTGAAAAGCGCCAGAATGAAGTACATGCAACGTAAAATAAAAAATTCCACACACCACAACCATTGAGCGAGGCCCCCAGCATCCGACATTTCACATACCACCGACAAATCATGGAAACCAGTACATTTACCATTTTTAGAGCAATTTTACTTGGTGGCACCTCTTCTTCGTCATCCTTCCAGGCTGACATCAGTGCCTTGACTGAGCAGGAGGCGAAAGGGCTGCTTCTGCAGATGGCCGAGAGGGAGCCAGGCCTCTTATTCGATATTATGAGGCAAAATACACCAAACTGGTCATTGTCAAGAAATGACAAGCGATGTCGAACGATTATGCTGCAACATGCAGCCTGTCAAATGTTTCAGCCTTCGACCTGTAAGTAATACAAGAAGGTGTGTGGCAGCGGTCTCAATCTCCTAACCACCTGTTTTTGGGGCCAACTTCCCATCTCCCATCTGTTTGTGGGTCCAACCTTTTACCCAAACTGCCACCTCCCACCATTTTTAGAGTCAATCTCCTATGCAATCTACCACCTCCCACCATTTTTTTTAGATTTAACCTCTCACCAATTTTTCAGACCAACCTCGCACTTTCTGCCACCCCAATTACTTGTGTACTGTAGTGAACATAATTTTCTGAAGTCACATATTTCTTAATACAAATCAGTTTAGTAGCAGGGTTGGAGTCACTATGATGATAAAGAAATGATAATTATTGTGTTAATTACATAATTATAACGAAAATAATCGATTTTAAATTCACATAATGATAATTAACCCGTGATGAAAAATAATGATCATCATGCCATCAGGTTATTTAATTATGTTGTCACCATTTAGGTGGAAATACCAGATTCCACAAGTTTCTCCAGGCTTTTTGATGTTTCAATGAGTTTCACCGTGGAGTATACATAGCAGGAGACACTAACAGTCAGTCACTGCTGAATGCCTAAAATTTCCTATGAAGCCTACTTTGAAGCATACTTTTAATTAAATCCCCTACACAACTTTTTTGTACACAAGTCTATGAAGACATGCTCCACAGGCTTGCCATTGAAGCCATTCACTCACTGGTGATCAAGTAATGGATAAGGGTTACACACTTACAGCAGTGGACCAACATGAATACTGACCAGCACTAAGCAGATTGTCTTCAACACTTGTATCACTAAATCTAAATCAATCAAACACTTTCTTACAGAATGTACATCTTTGGCTCTAACCAACTGATCTCGTTAAGAACTACTGAACAAATATAATCAGCTGTCCATGAAGCAACAACAGAACAGTATGGGATAACCAGACTGTGTTACATCAGCAGACAACTGTCAAGCATCACTCTTTCTTTGTTTGTGTTTTGTTAAGCCGTCATGTCTACTACAAAGTTTTCCATGCTGCAACATGGTTTGATATGTGATTGGTAATGAAAATGATAACGAAGAATTATAAATTATACACATACCTAGTGACAAGATGATAATACAAATTATAACAAACACATTATACTGATCACAATGAACACTCTTAATGACTCTGACCCTGTTTAGTAGCATTATATCTCTGGCACAGAATATGCTGTTGAGTGTTTGACCTATATAGATTATTTAAACTAGATGCGCAGGGGGAACTGACAGAGAAAACTCAAAGGAGTACTACTACAAATACACATCCAAAGAAATGTTCACCAATAATTTCAGACAATGAACTTAAATGTGTATGCTTAAATGCCAGGAGCATAGTAAATAAAAAAGTGAGTTAGACATTATGGTAGCAGATATTGATCCTCATGTAATAGGCATCACAGAATCATGGGCAAATGAAGGTATAGTAGATGCTGAGTTAGCACTGACAGGCTATGTAATGTTTAGGAAGGATAGACGAGAAAGAAGGGGAGGTGGAGTAATTTTGTATATTAAAGAATCTATCCAAGCATATGAAATTACACTGAAAAGTGAAGCAGATAGTGTGGAAGCAATTTGGTGTAACATAGTTACCAGGAACTCAACATTAACAATAGGAGTAGTTTATCGTAGTCCTAACATAGGACAAGAGGAAGATGTAAAATTACAAAAGGCGATAACGGAGGTGAGCAAGGGAGAATGTGTTATAATGGGTGATTTTAACCATGGCCATATACAATGGGAATCATTAGAGAGTGCTGGAGGTGACGACCATCAGTTTCTACTTCTAACACAGGATTGTTTCCTTACTCAACATGTCTTGGAACCAACCAGAGGTGGGAATGTGTTAGATTTAATTTTGTCTTCTCAAAATGAATTAGTTGACAATGTTAATGTACACGAACCTTTGGGTTCAAGTGACCATAACCAAATCCATTTTAATATAAAAGTAAAGACAGGGAATACATATAAAAAACAATGGAGGAGGAACTTCAACAAAGGCAAATATAAAGTGATGAGAACATATCTAGCAAATATAGATTGGAATAACTTGCTGAAGAACAAGACAGCAACAGAATGCTGGACTTGTTTAAAATATGAGATTGAGGGCATTATTGAGAAATTTATTCCATTAAGAAAACAAGGGAAAAGATCCAGGAAAAAAACCTGTCAAAAGAAGCTATTAGAAAAATTGCTCACAAACAGATGCTGTGGAAGGTCTATAAACACACTGGAAATGTAGAAGACTACACAAACTATAAAGAAGCACTTAAGCTAGCTACAACTGAAATTAGAAAATCTAAAAGAACCTTTGAACAAAAATTGGCAGGTAATATAAAAAATGACAGCAAGAGTTTCTATGCTTATGTAAGGAGTAAACAGAAAGTTCGAGATAAGGTCGGACCACTGGAAAACAACAGTGAAAACATAATTTCAGATGGGTTCCAAATGGCAGAGGTCCTGAATGAGTATTTTAGCTCAGTTTTTACCACAGAAGATATCAGCTCACTTCCAGTTCCATTGACTAAATTTGAGGGCAATAAATCAAAACATTTAGGGCAGTTATTTGTAACTCCTGAAATGATAGCAAAGAAAATTAAGAAGATGAAAGATAATAAATCACCTGGAGTTGATGGGATACCACCAAAACTGCTAAAGGAAATTGTTGATCAAATTAGTACACCACTTGCAAACTTATTTAACTTGTCACTAGAAGAAGGAATAGTTCCTTCAGAATGGAAAGAAGCAAACATTACGCCGCTATTTAAGAAGGGATCGAGGAAGAAGCCAGAAAATTACAGACCAGTGAGTTTAACATCAGTTGTATGTAAATTACTCTAAACATTAATTAGAGATCACATGGTGGAATTCCTCATAAAACATAAATTAATAAATACATCTCAACATGGATTCCTAAAAGCAAGGTCATGTCTAACCAATCTCTTATGTTTTTTAGAAGAAATTACAAAGTGGGTAGATGACGGGTCACCAGTGGATGTTGTCTACTTAGATTTTCAGAAAGCTTTCGATAAAGTGCCACATCAAAGATTGTTACTTAAACTAAAAGCCCATGGTATAGGCAATGATGTAATCAACTGGATAGAAAAGTGGCTTACACACAGAAGACGGAGAGTAATAGTAGATGGTAAGATTTCAAACTGGAAATCTGTTTTGAGTGGGGTACCACAGGGATCAGTGTTAGGCCCTATACTGTTTTTAATATATATAAATGATTTGGAGGATGACATATCTAGCAAAGTACTCAAATTTGCAGATGACACAAAAGTATTCAGAAAGGTTACTAATGATACAGATAAACAAAGTTTACAGGATGATCTAGAAAAATTAGTTAAATGGTCAGAAAAATGGCAAATGTTATTCAATTTTGGGAAGTGTAAATGTATACACATAGGACATGGAAATATGGACGAGGAATATAAAATGGGGGATGCTGTACTAGGTAGAACCACACAAGAAAAGGATTTAGGAGTAACATTTAATGATGACATGAAAGTTTCAGAGCAATGTGGGATTGCTGCTTCGAAAGGAAATCAAATTCTAGGGCTAATTAGGAGAACTATCACGTATAAGGAGAAACATCTAATTGTACCCCTGTACAAAGCAATAGTTAGACCACATTTGGAATATTGTATTCAAGCATGGAGGCCATATCGTAAAAAAGACATAGATATGCTAGAAAGAATACAACGAAGAGCAACTAAGATGATTCCAGAATTAAGAGACCTTAGTTACGAAAGTCGCTTATTACAATGTGGTTTAACAACACTAGAGACCAGGAGACTAAGAGGAGACCAAATAGAAGTGTTTAAAATAGTGAACGGTTATGAGGATGTTGACAGGAATATGGTTTTCAAACTTAAAGAAGGCAGTAGAACCAGAGGACATAAAGCAGCATTAGTTAAGGAGCAGTGTAGGTTGGACATGAGAAAGTACTCTTTCTCACAGAGGGTGATAAATGAATGGAACAAACTGCCAGATGATTGTGTTAATGCCAGTATTGTGAATATGTTTAAAAATAGAATTGACAGATATCTGATAAGGGCGGGCTATACATAGATGAGAAAATTGTTGGACTCTCGATAAGCCAATGGCTTCCTTGTCCACTTGCCATCTGGAATTATGTATATATGTATGTATTTATATAACCACACATGCATAATCACCTGTCATTTTATACAAACAGTACAGTTAAAATGCCTAAAATTTAATGATAATTATATATTTTCTACAGGAAATCGATTTACTGGAACTCGACCCTACAGTATTGACAATGGTGGGATGTTACAGAGCTGACGTGTTTGGTGTGCCAGCGCGAAGGGACAATGATGCTATGCGGCATTATACATACCACCAGTTCTCTGGTGACATGGCAAGCTGGGAATAGGGTAACTGCCGTGTTATACTAAGCTGTTGTGTGTGGCAAATTAGACAGACATTTCCAAGTGAAAATGGACAATACACTGAGTTCAAAGTTCATAGATTAGGTTAAGTCATTACTTGTTAAACATGATGCACGCTGTGAAATATTATCCAGAAACATAAAGATACCCATGACAGTTTTCAAACCACATTGCTTTCAGAAAAATTTTTACTTTTGAATTGTTTGATATTACACAACAAATACACACGTTAAATGGCACGTTGGTTACCTGTTCCTACCTTGCTTCTCTCCGTTATATTGGGAACTAATGTCAACAACACGGTTAAGTCTTTCTAAATCGAGTATCATTCCTGGCAAGTAGCTCAGATGTTGGTGGAGCAGGCACTGTTGCGATGTTGGGTGCAATGTTTCTGGGATTGTCAGGCTTGATGCCACGTTTCCTGGCTTTTGGCAATTCATGCTCGATGCAGGCACAGATGATTGTCTCCTGCAGGCTGACAATGTACTCATAATGTTTCGGTTGCCGCTCTGGCACAATTGTCCAGTTTTTCCCCCTTGTTGAATACCTTGTGGTAACTGTAAATTAACAAACAAACTTCATGATGTGTTATACGAGAATTATTAACTCTTGTTAGGCAGGATGGCATTTGCAAGACATTCCCCATTCTACATCCTGGTGCTATATACTGTTTCAACGTAAATAGCTAAATGATTTAACACAAATGTAATGTTATTGAAAATACTGGATATGAATGCATATGTATAACATGATATACACATGCTGTTTTTATTTTGCACTGTATTACTGGTAGTGTATTGCAACGCAATAAACCTCCCATTGGAAATATTAACATATGTGAATGATGTTTCTTTATTTGTGTAAACAGCCACCTGAAACATTGTTTTACTCAAAATACTAACTAACCCAAGGGGCTAAGTAGAAACATAATCATTATTTGTGCTGTAACGGAATGTCATTATTGTTGTGTCTAAAAACAATGTATACAAGCTATGCGTACACAGTGTGCCCTTTGCTGTTTGTCTTCAGTGGCAAATCTTTGTGCTTCTTCTATTGCTGCGAGGAAATTTCATGCCCGATACACTAGGAAGCTGCAATAGATAAGTTTTAACTGTTATGTTTCATAAGCATGATCCAGTTGCCAACTCCACGCTGGTGGACTTTGGAGCACACATTGTGAACATGGACATTCCAGCTAAGTTTATCAAGATGGACACCTAGGTATTTGTACTGACGGATCTGGGCAATCTCTTGAGTCTTACTAACAGTTTCAGGTGGTTGTTGTCACACCAATGTACAAAGCTTTCAATTTCAGAAGTGTATATACTGATGTCAGAATCAGCATGTAACAGACTAAGAATAGCCGAGTCATCAGAAAATTTGATTATATAGTTGTTAGTACTGCTGCTGGTACAGTCATTTATATACAGAATGTAAAAAATCGGCAAACTGACACAACCTTGGGGTGCACCAGTATTTGTATTTGGTGTCAGTTTGGGAAAGAGTCTGATTTACTTTAACAAGCTGCACTCTGTCTGTTAGAAAAGAATGATACCACTTGATGATATATGGTAGGTAAGGTAAAGTCATCCCCCAGGCATTACGCCTTAGGAAGCCATGAAGGCTTATATGGCCAGTGCTTAAACCTGGATATATGGATTGACATTCATCTGTTTCAGCTTAGTGAGCAGAGTGTGAGGTTGGATAAGGTTGAACGCCGAGCTAAAGTCTATAAACAGTAGTCTAGCATAAGCCTTGGGCTTGTCTAAGTGTTTCAAAATTAAATGGACAACAGTGTTGACAGCATCATCTGTTCCTCTGCCCTGTCTGTAGGCATATTGGAATGGTTCAAGATAGTCCTGAATGTCTAACCTCAGTTTACAAGCCACTAAGCGTTCCAAACATTTCATGACAATTGATGTAAGTGCAACAGGTCTATAATCATTGTTTTCTTTTGGGCAAATTATCTTTGGTACAGCAGGAGTAATATATGAGGTTTTCCATAGTATTGGTACCCTGAGGCTATCGACCAAAAGTTGGAATATGGGGCACCAAGCCGGTGCCAGCTCCTCAGCAAATGTTTTCAATAAAAAAGCTGGAATGCCATCAGGACCAGTTGCTTTTCTACTGCATACATGTTGGAAGACTTTGTTAACAACATCTACATCAATTTCAAGCCTATCAGCATTATTGACAAACACATCGCTGAGCACAGAATCACATCTACTGGAAAAGTCCTGAGTATCAAAACGTCTGTAAAAATCATTCATTTCATCAGCAAAAGCCAGTTCATTTATATATCTAGTTCTTTGCATTTATAATACAAGTTGAAATACTAAAACAAAACAAACAATAAATAAACATGATTACAGATCACCAAAGTGTTTGGTCACCTTTACTTTTTTGTTAGTGACCCTTGAGAAGTCACTTTCAAAGCTGACTCAAGAGTGGGTTGAATGCTCCAGTGATACGTTTATTTAATCAATAAATATTATCACTTAATATTGTGTCAAAATGTAATAATTGTTTTTAATCATAACACTTTATTGTGCTCAAGTATCAGAGAAAATGTGCAAGAATGTACCTTTGTATTTAATATATGGTATTTGAATAACACAATGTTGTTACTATATTTCTCTGTGACTTTCTTATTAAAATTTTTGACTTTATTTTCATTACTTTTTTCATGTAGCTTTATTTCCACACACTATCCTTACATGTATATCAACATAGATGAATATTTAGTTGTATCTATAACATACCTGTTACAGTGGCCTACTTTCCGTTTAGTGATGTGCCCATCAAATTGACATTGGATGGTAGCAATGTGCATGGATGTAATGGGATGTCCATAGTACAATAAAATAATTTATTTCCTAAATATGTGGTGAATACCCATAATTTATAATGTTTATACTGTTTATAGTCATATGAACATCTGTCCACAGGCACAACAACAGGAAGGCTGGTATATTACTGCCAGTCTGGGATGGTTTTACATTTCAACCCACTTGAAGGCATTATGTTTAGCAATGAGACAATGGATGTGTCAGTGAGGCAGGGCAATACACAACACACAACACCATAGAACCTGATAACACATTGGACTGATACTTATCTGTGTGCACTGATGGGACAGTAGTGACTCACTGAAGCTTCCAGTGTTTAACAAGATTTAACAAGATTGCCATCTCAAACAACAAGTTCCAGATGGCAAGTGGACAAGGAAGCCATTGGCTTATCGAGAGTCCGACAATTTTCTCATCCATGTGTAGCCCGCCCTTATTACATTAGATATCTGTCAATTATATTTTTAAACTCACTACTAGCATTAAAGGGGAACTGCAGCAATTTTGTGTTATGCCGTATATTTAAATATATATTATCTAACTATGCATTAATGGTGACAGATACCTGCTAATTTATGAGATAAACTGAAAAACTGATTTTGTTCGAGACAAAAATCGACAAAATGCATCACTGCGTATCGCCATCTTGTTGTCGAAACGAGTGGTTTGAGTCGCGTATATCTAATCAATATAAATTTTCGATTTTCCATGCTGCAACATGGTTTGATATGTGATTGGTAATGAAAATGATAACGAAGAATTATAAATTATACACATACCTAGTGACAAGATGATAATACAAATTATAACAAACACATTATACTGATCACAATGAACACTCTTAATGACTCTGACCCTGTTTAGTAGCAGCCATTATATCTCTGGCACAGAATATGCTGTTGAGTGTTTGACCTAGCTATATCTTACTTTCATATCAACATCATTTGCAACTGTTACAACAAATCAGACCTACAATGAATATAATATTTTCACAATATAATATATATATGGCATCTTGTGGCAGTACAATTATTATGTATATATGTATGTATTTATGTAACCACACATGCATAATCACCTGTCATTTTATGCAAACAGTACAGTTAAAATGCCTAAAATTTGACATTTGCGATTTATTTCGTAAATAGGCATTCTGGAGCAAAAAAAGATATGGGTCTCTGTTTTATATATACAAGTGTTTACACACGTCAACAAAATAGCGTTTTTGTTCGTTCCAAAAAAAAAGTTAAAGAAATTACAACAAAACACGCAAAAAATCGTGGAAAACGCTACACTTCTCGAACACACGAGACGCTAACCAACGAGAATATGCGATAACGGAATACCGGAACTATTTTTTACTTGTTGACAAGATGGATGCATCGCTTGTGACAGTTTTACCAGATCTGCTACTAGCGATTAGTGGTTTACTGAACTTCCGTAATAGTTGTCTATCTTTGGAGAAATGGAAACCACAGACGAAGAGTCTAGTTCGACAGGCTACACGGAAACAACGGTTGACAGTCGTAAAGTGTCACCGAGTGTGCGAGTCACGCTCCAGGTCGGCTTCGCCTTTGTTGACGTTGGATTCAGGAAAAATTACAACAGCGCTTTGACTGTCAACGATTCCTGACTAGGTAATGTGATGTGGTGAACCTGTGGAAATTGCGTCCCGATGTCTGCGCACGTTTACGTTGAGTCATCATGCTGCGCCGAGGAAGCTACCATGCCTAGGCCCTGGCCCTGGGCTAGGGCTAGGCTATGACTAGCAATGCCGGAGCTCGTTAGGCGGCGCTAGTTGTGCTATGATCGGCAAGTCGACCAAAACGTGTCCCCAGAGAGGCCCGTTTACAGGGGGTGCCTATAACGGTCCATAGCAACTGACAGACCACCCATGATAAAAGTGCGCATATGCCTGTAAAGCTGAATAATCGTTCTTTACTCTGATGTACACCCTGTTTTATTTCTTTAGGTGAAAGTATTTTGTTTTTTAAGGTGAAAATTTCACGATTCTCGCAAATCCGGGATTCACCTTGATTCACGAAAAAAACAATTGTATGTCTTTTATTGGTAATTTATTAACACAAAAATATTTTTTTTTATTTTGGCTAGGTCTGGCTAGTAATGTACTGTACAACTAAAACAACCCCCTATCACTATCCACTGACGCCAAGAATTATCTAGCTATTTGAACGTTAGGTGGCGCCACACACATGTCAGAATAATAAATTACGCGATGTCCTAGCCCGCTGTTGTTTCAAGTTCGTCTTTTTCGTCGTAGTTGTTGAAAGTTCATAAATATCCATTCTTCAAGTACGTGTGTAAGTAATAATTGATCTATCTAACTATATTATCGTGTAGCAGTGTATGTTTGAAGTTCTGGAGGGTGTTTTGCTCATTTTGGCGGGAGATAAAACATGTAAACAAACTAGCAAAGTGACGGCGTGACAGACATGTCAAACGATGTCCCAGCAGACAAGACGAAGAAAGGCATCCATTACTCACATTAAGCTCAAAGCTGACAGTCTTACTCTTGGAATGTTAATATGATTTACACTGTGCTTTCTGATTGTTTTTCATTATAAGTACTATCATAACTGTGGATACGACTTATGTATAGTGACTATATAATGATAAGATATGATGATGGCCTAGATGATGGGTGAAGGTGTATGAAACTCTAAAAATGATGTACAACTGATAGTTGGTATGCAATATTGTGTCAGAATAGTTATTTACTCAACGATCCACACATATTGATATGATATGCTTGTAATGACATACATATTTATAGTAGTTGTTTCTTATTTTAACTACTAATACACCCAGATAATGCAATAAGTATGACAATAAAAGCTTACTTTTGTCCTACATGATACAGCTGTGAAAAGGCTTCTGTCAAAATCTGCATAATAGCTCGCAGTTAAAACCTTGTAAACAATATTTTCATATACATAATAATGCTAATGACCTATACATGTCAATCATGCTTAGAAATAGACACCAAGTTTTAAAATGTCTCTGTAGGGTATATATTGTTTTTTTATCTTTTTACCAACTGCCCCTGTATAAATGAGCAACATACGTGAAAAATAGCACTGTTTACAGTTTTCTTGCAACCAAAATAATGGATGCACTGGTGTGAATGACTCCCACACAGGTTGAGAACATTTAGTACTTCCACAATATGTAAAAAAATTACATTAACATTAATATTAGTAATTTTTTTTAAGCCAGGTACACTTTTTTAATCAAAATAGAAAAAACGTGTTTTGGAAATGTTGACGGGGGTGTCTTTAAAGTGCTCTAACATAAAAACTAATTAACCTACAGCCACCCAACTGATTGCATGATGTATCTTAATAATATATCTTTCCAATGATCATCATCCTACATGATACACATGTCAAATATTCATCTTGCATCAGCATGTCTTCAGCTGTGAACATTCTTCTGTAAAGATACATAAAAGTTTGCAGTTTAAAAAAATCTTGTAAAAAATATTGTTCACATATATAATAATGCTAATGACCTATACATGTCAAACAAGCCGAGAGGTAGACACTGAGTTTTAAAAATGTATCTGTAGGGTATATAATGTATTTTTTTTTTAGTTTTTACCAACTGCCCCTGTAAAATTGTGCAAAATAAGTGAAAAATGGCACTGTTTACAGCTCTCTTGCAACAAAAATAATGGATGCACTGGTATGAATGATCCACACACAGGTTGAGAACATTGAGTACTTCCACAATATGTAAAAAAATACATTAACATTAGTAATTTGTTTAAGCCAGGTACACTTTTTAAATAAAAATAGAAAAACGTGTTTTGGAAATGTTGACGGGGGTGTCTTTAAAGTGCTCTAACATGAAAACTAATTAACATACAGCCACACAACTGATTCCATGAGGTATCATAATAATATATCTTTCCAATGATCATCATCCTACATGATACACATATAAAATATTCATCTTACATCAGCATGTCTTCAGCTGTGAAAAGGTTGCTGTAAAAGTGTACATAATAGTTTGCAGTTAAAAAATCTTGTACAAAATATTTTATATATTCATAACAATGCTAATGACCTATACATGTCAAACATGCTTAGAAGTAGACACTGAGTTTTAAAAAATGTCTGCAGGGTATATACTGTGTTTTTTTTTACGTTTTACCAACTGCCCCTGTAAAAATGTGCAAAATAAGTGAAAATAGCCCTGTTTACACCTCTCTTGCAACAAAAATAATGGATACACTGGTATGAATGACCCCCACACAGGTTGAGAACATCGAGTACTTCTACAATATATCAAAAAAATTACATTAATATTAATATTAGTAGATTTTTTAGGCCAGGTTTTGAAAACGTTGACGGGGGGTGTCTTTAAAGTGCTCTAACATGAAAACTAATTAACATACTGGCATACAACTGATATCATGATGTATCTTAATAATATACCTTTCCAATGATGTATAATACTTTGCAATAAATTAATTATCTCAAAATGGTCCAGCATAGCTACTATGACTATGGCCTCTATGCAGCACCGTGTGTCCTCTATGCATCACCGTACGAAGGCGAAGACGATGATTTTGTAGTGATATGCACAAACAGAGCGGTGCTAGATGTTGGTCTGCTGTCACTGCATGATTTGCGTGCCGACTCATTGATTCGCCCTATAGCTAGCAGGTCAGTAATTCAATTGTTATTGAATCATTGCCATTTTAATAATCATATTTTTTCTGCATATTTCTTTTACCTAGCCCGAGGGCGAGGTCCGAACTACAATGGCAATGCAAGCAGGCTTTTCTCTTTATTTTGTATCTAATTTAATGAAGTGTACCGTGACTGTATTTTAATATTGTGTTTGATTTTGTGTTGAATAACATTGATGACAATAACAACATGAGGGTTTATTTAATTCATTATGTGAATATATATATATATTCTTAAATGTTACCGTAATCGTTATTGTAATAATAATTGTAATCATGACTACATTAGTAATTGTCATTGCAATAATTACTGTAATCATGATTACATTAATATTCGTACTTGTAACCACCCCTCTCTGTAGCACACCACAACACCTTGTTGTTTGGTGTAATGTAATCATTTAAATAACAATAATTAACTACTGACAGTATGTAATGTTCACAGCTTTGCAACTATTATGGAATTAGTGCTATCAACTAACCCTGACAAATTATATTTCAGGCGCAGGAAAGGCAAGACAAGTAATCCCATCCTGCGATGTGGGAAGGATCTGTGATGTCTATTCTGAACCGAATTGAATTGATGGAAAGTTTAGCTATGGAGATTGACCTGACACAGGTGAGTGTACTGATAGTCTGATATAGACAAATTGTGAGGCATCCACAGTATGCAGCAGGTCGAAAAACAACCTGGAAAACTACAAAAATTCCCACTAAAATATTAATAACTGAATGATGTGAATGCCTTCTTATCCATATCCCACTTCTGTCAACAAAAATGTTACCTGCAGCATCTTGCATGTCACTACACACACACACAATTTCATTTATATTGAGACCAACATAAAATATATCAACAGTTTATTCACATAGAAAAACAATTACCAAAGAAATAAGGCTAACTAGAACGACTGAAACCAAGACTAAACATTGACTAAAAACAGTGACTTCTACCACCGGGAAATACAACCTGGAACATGGATATCACAGTTACACACATCATTATTATGCCACAACATATCAAATATACTGGTAGTTTAGCTTAGGAAATAATTAATCTTTATAAAGCCAAGGCATTTTAACTGTTTCACCATCATCATCTGTACCAATGGCAATAGACTACTTGTTTTGATTGGACAGTAAATGTACACCAATCGTGTAACAATATTACTTGTTCTGACTGACAGTAGACGTACACCAATCATGCATACCAATACACTACTTGTTCCTACCAACAGTAAATGTACACCAATGATCTCATTCTGGAATCTGCACCATTTCACTACTTGTTCTGACTGATAGTACTTGCACACCAGCCATCTGTTCCAATACACTACTGGCACTAAATATACACCAATACACTACTTATTCTGACTGATAGTACATGTACACCTAACATATTCAATTCACCTTTCACTCATCCAGGGGTAGAAATCAGCACACTTTCCTCTGACAGACACCCCAGTATCCGAAAGACTTTGGCTGATAGATCAGACATGAGTATAACCTGTGTCACAGTTTATGGCTGTTTGGTGTGTGGCAGGTGCAGAAAAGTGACATAAGTTTTTCTCACGAATGACAAACTTCTTCTCTTTCTCATAGGTGTCGGAGCTGCTTGAGTCACCCTCAGTTATGTCGCTGTTATCACATAGTGTGCATCATCTGCACCAATGTCTTTATTCTCACTGAATCTGATGGAAGCTTCACATAGGAGTAGTCATGATCAACGTTCATTGGTGCAATAATGTCATCCGTGACTACATTCGCGAAGTGTCGCACTTGAAATATCATTACCGGATCGATTTGCATTTCAGCATCAGTTGTATATGGTGCCACAGCAGTAGTAGCAGTGATGGCACTAAAGGTGACCTCCGTAATGTAAAGATTGACGGCATCACCCGTAGTGCTGGATGCTATAAAACTAGTACCTGTACTTATACAAACCAATGGTGAATCCTTCATCTGAAAAGATTACACATACAGTGATTTGAAAATTTTACAAAATTCATCTTTTGCATAATAAAAATGAATCACAATGTGAGAAACTTTCTCTTGTATATATTATTTTTAGAATATAAGAGTGCCAGTGTCATATGGAATGTATAAAGTAATCAACCACAGGGAAAAGCATTTTCCCTATGGAGCCATGTTAATTCAACCAATGGGTCTTTCACTGATCTCTTAATGTTTTTAATGAATCTGTTTGGTCAGTTTGACGAATGCCACTGGTAACATAACCAAACGCATGTAACCAAAATTGTAGCATCCTAGCTCCAAAGTGCATTATATTATCTAATCAACATTGCACTGTTTTCAATGGGCCAGGGAGGTCAAAATTCTATAACAAAATATGGACCCATAGGTTCACTTTCTATGCAGTTCCTTATTTTATATCTGACACTCGATTTAGATAACAGAATGCATGAATATTGTTATTGGACCAAATGCAGATCTATGTTTATGTCATCTTTATCTTATAAATGCTGCACACACACACACACACATACCTGCCCACACGTATATGTAAATATATAATTATTAGGTATTATACTGAAAGCATCTGCTAGATAGTATGGTGCATGGACAAAAGCCCCACAGACATAAGCTTGTTTCAATTCAATTATACTGTTCATGACTGTTGCTGTAATACACAGAGACAAGATATTGTCATAAATATACTTCAGGCATGTGGTCAATTCCATTCCGGAATTGGAATTTACTTTAAAAATTATTTTTTAATTGGAATTTTTTTTTCAAAATTTATTTTTTGGGAATTGGAATTGATTTTGTTGGAATTATTGACTTGATACTGTTAATAATTACCCTTATATTTACTTATATTACTTTTAAAATCATATTTGTCTGCTATTAGCATGTCACCCTGAATCTGGTAACAGCCAGGAAGTTGTCAACATTACAGCATAGACACTGTCTACTCTGGTATTGAAACATTGTGACCAAGAACAATATAATCAAGCCTTTGCATCAAAAAGAAATACTAAGTTACTGTAACAGACAGTAAAACCAAAATCAGACCATCCAGGTCTCATTTTCTTTCTCAGTGTACAAGGTTTATTTACAGAGATTGCCAATTAAGGGCACCTGGCTGCACATTCCCTTTGCGTGAGAGAGGAAGCCTGCCCCGCTTGAATGCAGCCCCTTGTTTATCCAAGCCTAATGTTCAGCCCACAAGTTTCCCATACTAAACATGTCATTGGTCATCTGTACAATGCTGTTACATGTGGCTGTAGGGTTTGCCCTTTGTAGTAATTAAAAATGTCCCCATGGAGAATACATGTTGGAGATTAGGATGTTGAAGACTCAAACTTTCCAGTAAATTTGATGAAATATCAATGATACCACAACTGATAGCGATATAAATCTGACTCCTACTATATTTGTTCCCCCCCCGGACATCTGCCCCTTTTTTCTATGATAGTTGACAAGCGAAAATCAGTTTGCAGTTTTATCATTATTACTACAATAACATAACATTTAATGACAAGTCGAAGTCACTTTAGCCTAATGCAATGGCCTATCCCCTGGAGTGTGTATGAGATGATCTTGTCACCAGTTGTCTTCCAGGTATCATTGATAGTCAGTGGTGGAAGATGGGTTCTTGGGGTGATGCTTCCATAAACAGTGGTGGACAGTAACGAGTCAGAGATCAGCTGGTTTGGAGTGCCCCTGGTATTGGCTGCCTTAGTTTTCAGGTTCTCACCGACCTTGGCAGCTTCTATCTGTGCCGTGTCACCATCATGGTTGCAGGCAGTCTTGTTGATCACATTCTGGATCTGGAGATCAGATCAGTGACCACAGCACCCTTGCATGATCAGGATCGACGCTGGCTTCACTCCCATTGAAGAGTAATCTTGTTGGTCCCCCTTCTTGGTGTAGGAATGACATTCAGAACATAGCTTCTGACCTCCTCAGATGCTAGTAGTAATTTCCATGGTGAAGTTATAAGTGAATTCTGACAACTCTGGCTTATGCATCCAGTTTTATAGGAAAATGGAGTAACTCCAACTCTCCATGGTAAATGCAATTCAAAAGAAACCTTGTTGAGATGGCTTCTTTCAAATATCCTCAATTGTCCTAACATGTCCAGGTCCTAATGTCACTGGCTTCTTCCACAATTGCAATAAAGATAATCCTTTGATTACAGGATCATCTCCAACTACATAAAGTAATTTACTTGGCTGATCTGGCACAAAGAACATTAATTGCAATTAGGGTAATATATATCTTGAATTCATGTTCAGAAATAAAAAATAAGTTAAAAAAACATTTCTTAAAAAAACTTACAAATAATCCAGAAGCTACGGACAGGGGGCAAATGTCCAGATTTTGAATAAGGCAAGGGGCTAATGTCTGGGGGGCAAGTGACAAAGGGGCAAATGACCTGGACTCTATATAACCAAGGGAATCTGTTCAAAACTCAGATTAATGACCCAACTGTCCAGGGCTGTCCAAAATGTCTGGTTTTGTTAGCAAAAATCTAGGAGAGGTGTCGCAGCAGAAAGTACATATGAAATGGCTGGATGCCATTTTAAAGTTTTTTATGGCAAACCTGATATATGTGTGTGTGTGCGTGCGTGCGTGTGTGTGTGCATTTAACGAACAATAATTTTTTAATCATATCTAATTAAATATGATTGTGCACACGTGACAAATAAAACTGTGTTAAAGCGAATTGGATTTGAATTTTTCTTTAGCCTAGGATTTTAACAGTTGGAATTGATTTTTTGCAAGGCGGAATTAGAACTGATTTTTTGGAATTGACAAAACAGAATTGACCCCATGCCTGATATACTTCCTTCATATGTATAGCTTGTACTAATACTGTTGTGGGTTGCCGACAGTTGCTCCTTCCCCCACGATATTACAGTGTTATCAGTCGACTTAGAATAAAATGTAACCTCTATGAACTTCCGGTTATTACATATGGGGTTTAATCTGATCAATAAAGCAAATCAATTTTATATAATTACAAGTCACAAGAATTCAGACAGAAATTGTAAAGTGTCATTATAGAAAGCAGACATGTAATCTGACAGTGTTCAACTGGGTAGATGACGATGCCTTAGTTAGTTTCCTTTCCAGCTAAACATTGCATGGGTGAAATGCATTTTACTTAAATATTTAAATACTTTTAAAAAGTTGTTGCACTATAGTCTATACTGTCTTTTGGTAGTGTTTCTCCCATGCATCTACCCCCCCCCAGGCTTAGCCTTACGCTTGCCGCTTGCTCTCTAGGCATTTAGAACACAGGAGTATGAGACTTATTATGACTGTCAATAAATAATATAAATTATTTTCTTGAATAATTTTGCCTAGTACACACGCCATGGCCCATGTTATAAGGCTGCAGTATTTCCTGTAGCACTTACTGAGTTATTGTTATTGTTTTGAGTACGGCCACGTATGACGGTACGTCTGATAACGTCGAAAATAAATCGGCGGATAGAAAAACACTCGTAATTATATCAAACTATTAACACTTACTCGCACTTTATTGTATTCATACATTTCGATTTACTGTGGGTCATATATATGCTGACGTTGAAGCACAGCTGTGCTTATTGGGGTGGAACTATATTGTAATCGTAGTGATAAGTCACAATGGTAACGGTAATCCAATTTACTAACCTGGTTTCGGCTCGTCGCTTCCTACGCATCGCTCTGCCCTTTGATATCTGACGTTTCCTTGTCGCAGAATAGTCTGTAGATGCATGGTCATATGCGGAAAAAAAGATCTAAGATGGAACGGTGTCTTTGACCAAGAATGACATCTTGATGCTCACCGTCTGTCCATGCTCATCACATAGTCTTGTAATCTGCGTCGGAAAAGTGGTCACTCGCAGAGCCTGAGGCTGGCGGACACGGCAATTTCCGCATTTGCAACCACCTTTTCCGCTGCAAATTCTTCCTCGGAAGTCGATCAACAGTTTTTTCCTTGCATTTGTAGTACTAGATGATATATCCAGGAGCCATCCAGTGCACAACAGTTTTCTTTTTATTCGATTTTCCATGCGTTTCGGCCGTTTTTCCGAGAGGTTTTTACTGTGTGAACGCCGTGCCAGGAGGAGCTCGTACTCAAACCACTCTGCCGCTGAGCCCCCCGCAGAGCAATATGGCGCCGCCCAGCGAAGATAATGGCAAAGTTAAAAAGGATATTACAAAATTGCCGTGGCGTTGCGCCCATCATATATACTGTAAATGGTATGTTATTATGTTTGGGCTATGGTTGTTCGAGTGCTTCACCCCCCCTTAACACAATCATTTGGCAGTTTGTTCCATTCATTTATCACCCTCTAGAGGTGAGAAAGAGTACTTTTTCATGTCCAACCTACCCTGCTCCTTAACTAATGCTGCTTTGTGTCCTCTGGTTCTACTGCCTTTGTTAAGTTTGAAGAACATATTCCTATCAACATCCTCATAACCGTTCACTATTTTAAACACTTCTATTTGGTCTCCTCTTAGTCTCCTGGTCTCTAAGTGTTGTCAAACCACATTGTAATAAACGACTTTCGTAACTGAGGTTTCTCAATTCTGGAATCATTTTAGTTGCTCTTCGTTGTATTCTTTCTAGCTTGTCTATGTCTTTTTTAAGATATGGCCTCCATGCTTGAATACGATATACCAAATGTGGTCTAACTATTGCTTTGTACAGGAGTACAATTAGATGTTTCTCCTTATACGTGATAGTTCTCCTAATTAGCCCTAGAAATTGATTTCCTTTCGAAGCAGCAATCCCACATTGCTCTGAAACTTTCATGTCAGCACTAAATGTTACTACTAAGTCCTTTTCTTGTGTAGTTCTACCTAGTACAGCATCCCCCATTTTATATTCCTCGTCCATATTTCCATGTCTTATGTGTATACATTTACACTTCCAAAAATTAAATAACATTTGCCATTTTTCTGACCATTTAACTAGTTTTTCTAGATCATCCTCTAAACTGTGTTTATCTGTATCATTAGTAACCTTTCTGAATACGTTTGTGTCATCTGAGTACTTTGCTAGATATGTCATCCTCCAAATCCTACTATTACTCTCTGTCTTCTGTGTGTAAGCCACTTTTCTATCCAGTTGATTACATCATTACCTAAACTTGATGCAAACTGAGGATTTCATCAAATCATGCTCAGTGACGAGAGGGCTAAGCTGACAACTTTCGTAACGCCATACGGCAGATACATGTTCCGACGTCTTCCTTTCGGGATATCAGCGCCGGAGTATTTCCAGAAGCGTATGGACCGTGAACTGTCAGGGCTCGATGGAGTCGTTTGTCATCTGGATGACATACTTGTTGTCGGACGCAACCAACGCGAACATGATCAGAGGCTGAAAGCTGTTCTTGACATACTGACAAAGAGTGGTCTAACGCTCAATCTGGAGAAATGCTTCTTCTCACAGACCAAACTATCGTATCTGGGACAGATCATAGACAACCACTGAATCCACAAAGATCCAGCAACAGTGAAAGCGATCGTTGAGATGGCAGAGCCAACCGACAATGTGGATCTCCGACGATATCTGGGAATGATAAATCAGCTCATGAAATTCTGCCCGAACTTAGCAGAGATGACACATCCGCTAAAGAAGAAGAATGCATGGTTATGGGGCCAGACACAACAGCAAGCCTTCAAAGACCTGAAATCGGAACTGGCATCTGAAAGAGTACTTGCCATGTATGACACCGAGAAAGAAACAGTTGTCTCGGCAGATGCCAGCAGTTTCGGTCTTGGAGCTGTGTTACTACAACGACAGTCTTCAAGGGAGATGCGACCCGTTGCATTTGCAAGCAGGTCAATGCCCGAGACCGAATGTTGTTACGCACAGATCGAAAAAGAGGCATTAGCAACCACATGGGCACTCGAACACTGGTCTGACCTTCTCATCTGCATGAAATTCAAGGTGGAGACGGACCATAAACCACTTGTTACTCTACTCTCCTCGAAGCTTCTGCACGAACTTCATGTACGTATTCAACGATTCAGGATGCGCCGGATGAGGTATACGTTCAGCATCGACCACGTTCCAGGGAAACACCTGTACACTGCTGATGCACTGTCACGTGCCCCCATGAACCACACTGGTGACCAACAGACAGAGGAGTTCCGTCACGAGGTAGACAACTACGTCAATGCGGTTATGCTGTATCTACCGGCATATGACCAAAGACTGGAAGAAATCAGACGATAATTCAACAAAGACGACGTGCTAAAACTCGTCCTCCGTTACGTCCGAAATGGATGGTCAGAAGACAAGCGAAACATGCAAGAACATAATATCGTGAAATACTAGCAGGAAAGAGGCAACCTGTCAATCAATGAAGGACTTTTGATGCGTGGACTACAACTAGTCATGCCGCCTAGTCTGAGAATTGACATTCTTAGATATCTTCATGACTGCCACCAGGGAATCACGAAAACCCGTGGGAACGCAACGTCATCCGTGTGGTGGTCGGGGATATCACGATATATCGAGAAGATTGTCAAAAACCGTGCCATATGCAAACAATACCGTAAAGATCACATTGAGCCCATGAAGGGAACAGAATTCCCTCACAGACCTTGGTCCAGAGTAGGTGCAGACTTTTTAGTACCTACTGACTGTTGACTACTTTTCACGAGATGTCAAAATCTGCATTTTGTCAACAAATGTTAACACTGGAGAAACTGTGTCCAAACTGAAAAAAGTGTTCACTCGTCAGGGAATACCGGATATTCTCTTTTCGGACAATGGGCCACAGTTCGATTCAGAGGAATTCAAAGACTTTTCGAAATCCTGGGGATTCGAGCATGTCACATCGTCCCCGAAATATCCTCAGTCAAACGGTGAAGTCGAACGCGCAGTCCAAACCGTGAAAACTATCCTGAATAAATGTAATGATGAGTATCTCGCTCTCCTAACATACATGAACACTCCACTTCACAATGGATATTCTCCAGCACAACTAAACATGGGACGGAAGTTGAAAACCAGAGTGACAATCCATCCAGAAATTCTAATTCGGCGTTATTCCTGACAAGATTTAAACGTACAGTCGATGACTGCCTCCGCCTCGCCACAACCGACCACCTCCCGGCTTCAACTCGAGCAGCATGCATAACCCGGTAGGTATCAATGGCTTTATTAATCCTTTTGTCAAGTTTCCGCATACCATTTCGTTTGGGACCGTATAACACTGTAACTTAGACCGTTTGTTCTAAATGCGATCACTCAAAAATGCAAACGTCAGATGCACAAAATCAGACAATTAATGGTCTCGGTGACTACTTTTACACCACAGCTACAATGTTGTTTTTTGGTCAAGGTCTTGTCAGTTATGTAGATAAATGAAAATGCTAATAATAAGGCAGTATAAATGTCATAATGTAATTACTAATGCAATGTAGAATCTATTCATATATATTCCTAAATGTAAGTTGTTCTCTTAAAGATTGGAAGCACTAGAGAGGCATACAAGGAGGGCAAACGGAACATTGCTACAAGAGAATGCTGCCCAGCAATTACTGGAGTTGCTGAGGCCAATTATAGAAGAGTTTAAGAAAGGAAATGGTGAAGACCAAGGTAAGACAGCAAATTAAGTTAATTTTAATATCGTACACAAACTACTCAATGTGCATTGCATGGCCTCACAGACTGAAATGCTATGCATATTGTTTCGTGAATTGAAACAGCACAAAATTGCTAAATCATCTAAAGAAACTACTTTGCCATTAGAGCCGGAATGATACACCGGTGTTACTTTGTCCACGTGATAAATAAACGTGTTTTACTGTTGTTGTATCATTCTAGTGGGTGCAGCCTGTATCGCGATATGTATCGTATCGTGAACTCTGTATCGCTATACGTATTGTATCGTGAAGCAGTGTATCGTTCCGGAAGTAATTGCTATGTAAGCTCACTTCCATATCAACCGTATCATCACACTCATTATTTCAAGTTGTTGCATGGTAATCTGCTGTTATGCATGTATGTTGCAGTGCGGCGCAGTTACCATTCTGAACGGACGGAGGCACCAAGATCAACGCGAGGTGCCCTAAGATTTGCCATCACTAATCAACAGCTTAGTTTCTTGGTCCAATGTGGGTTTACTGCACAACGCATGAGTCAGCTGCTTTGCGTCTCTTTAAGGACTGTTAAACGGAGGTTAAGGTAACTAATATTAGTTTGACTATATCCTTAATTTGTTTCCGAAATGTATTTCCAAGAATCATCTGTATTTGGGGTAGTTGTTTAAGCCACTATCACGTTAACTTAATGTCATATTCAGAGTCATTTTGTTTAGTATTTGAAATTACATTGTTATCTAGCAGTGAATCTGTTTCAAAATAACTACTGCCAAAACCTACTCCCTACTGCATATGGTATTTCTGACTTATATTTGTGTAAAAAGCTATCTTGTGCCAATTGGATACTGACATAAAGCACATATCAGTTCATGTCACACTGGATAATAATACTATATACACCTTTGAGAAAAACAAAATGCATGGGTATATCCTTATTATTTTTTGTTAAAAAGAAATAGCTGGTCTTAGCAAAATTAGTAATTTCACTTTAAAATTCTGCATGACCATTCAATAAATGTTTTGTTATTGGAAATGCAGTGTGAAACCTTTAAGAACTCTCTGATTTTATGCGCCGGTCATTGTATTATGTCTAAAGTAGTAGGTGGCATTTGAACAATGTGTCATGCTTCTTACTTAGTCCTTCATTCAACTTATAATTGTGTGGTTCTGTGACTTGTGTACTACATAATTATGATGTCGATATAAAAAAGTTGTAAATAAATTTCAGAACATTTGGCTTGAGCCTCAGGGAAGGATTCACTCGCATGTCTGATGATGAGCTAGACCGAACCGTGAAGAACTGCATTGGTGAGAATCAGCGAATTGGTCCAAATGCAGTAAAAGCAAGACTATTCTCGCAGGACATCAATGTGCAGAGGTGGCAGGTGCATGATGCGTGTGGATAGCATGATGCGTGTGGACGAAGGAGGCATTGCTCTCAGAGCTGCAATGACCATTCAGCGTCGCACATATGCTGTTGCTGGCCCTAACTCTGTCTGGCACATAGACGGCAACCATAAGCTAATCAGGTAAAAAATGATTTAATGACATGGTTAAAACTTAGTAAAATGCTGCTTTGTTATCACATATTTAGCTTTCCATAGTACACCTTGCAAATTCATATAGACAAAATAGAAATATAGACAACATAAAAGAACCAAATGGCAATTTTAGTTTATATATAGCAGGAAAACCGTACAATGGTGTAATGAAAGTGTTGTATTGGTCAAGACCTTGTCTGATTAATAGCATGGCATTGTATATTACTATCCTTGTAAATGCACAACTACAAACAGTGGAAATTTGAGTTGTTATGAACATCATGAACACAATAGATTGGTACAATACTGCTACTAAATAACTAGTAAATAACACCATGAACACAACACATTGGTACACTACTGCTACTAAATAACACCATGAACACATTACATTGGTACACTACTGCTACTAACTAACTACTAAATAACATCATGAACACAATACATTGGTACAATACTGCTACTAATTAACTACTAAATAACATCATGAACACAATACATTGGTACAATACTGCTACTAAATAAAGTAACACAGTAATTCTAAATTGAAGGAGATAAATCTTTATGTAACATTACTTTTGCAGGTGGAAATTGGTGATTCATGGAGGAATTGATGGATTCAGTCGTTTGCTTGTTTTCCTGCACGCCTCCCCTAACAACAAGAAATGCACAGTACTGAAGCACTTTCTCACGGCCACAAGTACATATGGTCTGATCTGGAATAAGAGGAACTAGTGTGCACAATCAGCGCATCGAACGGGTTTGGGTAGACACCTGGAATGGGGCCACCAATTTATACTATGATCTTTTTCACTTCCTTGAAGATCAAGGTTCTCTTGACATCAATAATCAGCAGCACTTGTGGGCACTGCGTTATGTATTTCTGCCCAGGATTAATCGCGAGTTGCAGGCCTTTGTTGCACAGTGGAACAATCATGGCGTGAGAACTGAACACTACCAGACGCCATTACAGCTGTTTGTAGGGCGCAGTCTGGAGCTCGCCAACACAGACCTGACAGCCGTGCATGACATGTTCAGGGAGTCAGACAATGTGTCTTCTTCAGGTGTAGTAGATGAGATCG
Organism: Lamellibrachia satsuma; assembly: GCA_033239005.1. NCBI lineage: Eukaryota > Metazoa > Annelida > Polychaeta > Sabellida > Siboglinidae > Lamellibrachia > Lamellibrachia satsuma. Next base: position 1,548,349 of record BSQZ01000068.1, on the reverse strand, counting down.
AGTTGGATGAGTCTGGGACAGTGGACGTAGGTGAAGTGCCATGTCCAATCTCTGACCAGGCATTGCAGAGATTGCAACAAACAGTTGATCCGCTATCTGACTCTCCAGAACTTGGCATTGATCTGTATATGCAAGCCTGTCACTCTCTAGCAGACAATGTGTAGTATGAAATGCATCACTGCTATTTCTAGGTCACTGGGGCAATGTGTCAAATTAACAATTGAGTAGCCGATTCAACATATGTTCCTTAATAGTTATCAGTCAATCTACACCTGGTGGTTAAAGGTGTCTAATTATACACTGCATGCTGGTAGAAGTCATAAATAAAGAGGTATGGCAATGATCAATTTCCAATAGCTTTTGATTACTTTTTGAATAATTTTTGTGTGACTTTAAATCCAATTATATAATCTAAAAAAAAATCATAACAAACCATTATAGTTAAAAAGTAACACGGTACCCCCAGTTTTTATTATTTACATTATTCTACAAACAATTTGCCATATCTAACTGCAAAAATAACACTCTAATAACATTATATTAATCAATAGGTTTACTTTCCACTTTAGCTAGAAAGAAACATGTTATGACAGTGAAATCTGATCTGTGATGTAAACACCAGAAGACGATAGATCTGCACACGGATTTGTCACACCATGTTAGTTTCATACGCAGATCTGTCATTCAATAAGTGAAACCACTACCGTTTCATTTCTGCCCTTGAGGTATAGGATGTGGGCAGCTCTACTAGTGGCCCACACATATGGACCCTAGGCAAACGGGACAAACCTGTTGCCTGAAAAAAAACTACCTTTATATTGTCCTGTGGCATCATCTCAGAGCCAGTGACATAGAGCAGGAAGTCAGCCAGCTCCTCGGGCTCCATCGCTCGGACTATGGAGCGGAACATATGGAGAGCCCGCAGGTCTTCTGCTCTCATCATAGCTTCATTTTCAGCAATGATGCATGCCGCGACTGCTGCTGCAGTTGGTCGCAGTTTAACATACATAACTGTCACCTTCTCCACAGTCAACTGGGAGAAGAACAAGGCAGCAAATTCTTCTGGAATCCCCTGCCTCATCCTCCTAATGAATTTGGCTGGCCTCTCCACCAGCACCTCGCGCGCAATTAAAGGAGATCCTCATTCAGTGTGCCGCTTGTTGGTCTTCGCTGTAATGAAAATATAAAATTAAGAAAACTACTCTCACACAGAGAATAATGCACTGAATACATGTCTTCGAGAATCAATCTGTACAGGTGTACATGTGTATTTGATTACTAGTTGCCACATAATTGAATCATTGCACATTTTGGCTAAATAATCATATTCAAATAATTTCTATAAAAATTACTTTTCTTAAAGACACACACCAGTTAATTATTATGTAGACTATTAATAAAATTCACTTAGAAAACATTTACATAAAAATAATTGTAATCCACAAATTCACTTGAACAACCATGAGTTGAACATTACATATAAAAAAATCAAGACACCCAGTGGAGAGATTTAGTTATACGTCTGTTAGCATGGGAATGGTCTGATGGAAACAAGTTCCATATTTAAATTGGTATTGTTATGGCTTAGCCTATTTATGGCACCTACAAACCTACCTGCATCCCATACACAGCATATAAATTCAGTTCTTCCTGGTCACTGTCACTGAGGTCCTGAAGCCTCCCAGTGCACGTGTCAGCAGTGCCCTGTCGTCTTGACACAGGTACAACATGAAGTCTGGCAAGAGTACCTCATCAGATACCTCGTCCTCTCCAAAGGCAATTTGGAGCAGGGTGCAGCGACATAGCCGTGGAGGTACCTGATGCAACAAGGCAACAGTGTGGCAAAGAAGACGACCAATTTGAATAAACTTCTTCTCATCTGCCCTTGATCGATGTAGGGGCAGATACGGAATTGCATAATCTTCACCGGTGAAGTAGGACCGAAAAACTTCTGCCCAAGTCATTGTTAGAAATTTCTTTGTCAACCCTCCAAAGTCCAGGCCATCTCCGATAAACGAAACTTTCAATCGCTTTGTCAGAACGGTTGGGGTGTCGTACACATGTAGAAATGTGGATGGTATGTCATTCCTATGAAGAATGACTTCTTCATCCGTGTACTGAACAAGATCTGCGACTGACTGAAAGGCTGAAACAGTAATCAGTGAAATGGGTACATTCCGAGTCAAAGCGAGACACAGCAGCTCGATAGAATTTGTTTGCATAGCTAGTGCAATTTTTTTCTGCCCAAATTGTAGAGTGGGTCTTACCGAGTAAAACATATATTGAACCTTTTTCTGCCAGACCCGCATTTCCATGGTAAAAAAAAGGCCGCCATTTTGAACAAATGTTGGCAAATTGAGAATCGATGCCATTTAAAAAAAATATATCATTATAATTTACTTAATATAACTTACAGGCAGTAACTTCACTCCACAGTTCATCTTCTTGCTGTGGCTGCATCTCTGCCACTGGATCATGTGCTGTCCTAAACTGAACCTGTGTAAACCAAAACTGGACAAAAGTTCTTACAAGAAAAACATGCACATTAAAGAAAAGTTTCATAAAGAGCCTTTTATCTTGCTGTATCCAACCAGCAAAAAAAGATGTTGTCTTTTGCAGTTTCATGCTTAAAAAATATCCAATTGTACCTGAAAAATACAATGTGACTGTGCCAATACTGACATAAAAAGTGACTGATGTTCTGAGTTACCACGATGATACCACAATAAAATGTTTTCACTATTGTCAAAATGTAGTCAATATTTCAATGACACGAGGTATGTATTAACATCTCAAAGGTTTATTGGACAGTTTCAAAATACACCTGTAATAACAAGTTGTGAGATGTCATTGTGGTAATTGATATGTCAGTGAAGCGCGCATGGGATTGGTCAACGGTCGCGACGCGCTTCCCTCACGGTCCCGAAATAGCTGTCCTGCCTTGCAGTGACGTCAGTGACTGTAGTCACCCCTACTTTTCTCAAGTTGTGCCCATGGGGGTCACTCAATACATCGCCAGCTAGTACGTACATCATATCCTCCCGACAAAATCCACGTTTTATTTTCTGTATCCAACGCACGTTAACGCATGCAAGTTACAATGCTAGTAAGCTTACTGATTTCATATTTCGTACTTTAAATAAGATAAATGTACGTATCTTTTATATAAGTGACGTCAGTCGCCTCTTAACTTGGCTAGCTACGCAGATAGAAATAGAACGTTGCCGGTGATCTCAGCCTTTCGGGATCTCGGCCTTGCAGCTTCTGTTGTTGTTGTTCTGTCAACGCTACTGTCTCCAGACCATACAGGCATGCTGGTGTAACACACGTTCTCAGGGCTTTCCCTTTCAGGTTTTTTGAAATTTTTCTGTCCAACATGACTCCCTCTACCTTTCTCCAAGCATTCGTTCTCACTTGTGTCCGACGTCGAACTCCTGCCGCTGAATGCCCATCCTCCGTAACCATTCCTCCAAGGTACATAAAGCCATCCACTTGCTTGATCTCCTTACCATCCAACCTGATGTTCAACTCCTCTCTCTCTCTCTCTGGTGTCCAATCCACATCACTTCTGTCTTCTCTAGGCTGATTCTCAGTCCGTGCTTCTCGAACACCCCCTTCCATTCCTCCAACACTTCCTGTAGTTCTTGTTTGCTTTCTGCTATTATGGCCAGATCGTCTGCATACATCATCTTCCTGAGAATATCCTTCGCGCTGATCTTCCTGCTGATTATTTCCATCATCATGATAAACAGTAAAGGGCTAAGGGCACTTCCTAGCCTCAAACCGATGTTAACTGGAAACTCTTCCGACAACCCAGATCCAACCACAACTCTTCCTTTTGTTCTCTCATACATTGCTTCCACCATCCCAGCTTCTGCTTCTGGCAATCCCATCCATCTCGCTGTTGCCATCATCTCTAGGGACTGTGTCATAGGCCTTCTCCAAGTCCACAAATCCCACTGCCATTCTCCCTTGCATCTCCAACCTCTTCTCTACCATTTGTCTTAATGCAAACATCCCATCAGTCGTCCTTCTGCCCTTTCTGAATCCTTGTTGTTCTTCACCCAATTCTTGCTCTACTTTCTTTCGGATCCTCACATCCAGGATCCTCTCTAGCAGCTGCATGATGTGACTTAGAAGTGTGATGCCTCGGTATTTCCCTGGTTTTTGCACATCTCCCTTCTTCTTCCATATTGGGACTATTAACCCTGTCCGCCATTCCTCTGGTACTTTACATTACCTCATACATGTATTCAGCAGCCTCTTTGTCAAGCTGATTCCACTCTCCCCCGCTGCCATTACCATCTCCACACGCATCTCATCGATACCAAGTGCTCTTCCCTTCTTCTTTTATAGATGAATATATTATACGCGTTATTGAAGGATGTTGCCAACAATGAAGTAACGATCAGGATTCAGTTACAAAACTTGATAATGATTAAAAGAGAAGTTTTGGCGAGATATCACCGCCAAGCCAAAGCCAGGCCCAATTAAGGTAAACGCGTGCGTTGCTGGTCTCAAACACCGCAACTTTCACAAGGAGGACGACATTAATTCATTAAAAAATATATAAATATTTAAAATCGACGACTCAAAAATAGTTTGTGGGACCAAAACAGACGGGGAGCAGTCCACCAAACAAACCGATGTCAGACGCTGATGTTATGGACATAACAGTCGTCAACAATCGACAATATATCTAAACATCTAAATCTCAACTTTTAATGTTATCAACAATTTCCAATGCCACAATGGCAAAGCCAAAGGACTCGTTTGATCATTGAATCATGTCAGGAAGTATACATTGATTATCAGTGGTCATCACTGCACATAGAAGGTTAGAAAAAAAGGAACCCAAAGCTACGCTGATACTGACTGTAATCACAGTTTTCCCGCAAAATTCACGGAAAACTACAACGCGTCAAATCGGTTTAATGAAAGACAACAACAGGCGCCAGCATTCAAACATGTCACGACACGGCAGTTTGCCGGAGTTTATGGGGAAGGATTAGTCTTCCTACCAGGACCTGTTAGGGTTTTATTTTAAGGCCAATGGCATTGACGACGCCGCCGCAAACTTATACTTTGTTCCGCAGCCTGGCATCGCCACGTACGCCGGCTGACCTGACGTACGTTGAACTATACCAATTGCTACAAACGCATTATGAACCGAAACCAAATACAATTTTGCAACAGTACAACTTCTATTCTGCGTACAGGAAGAAGGAACAATCAATAGGTGACTTTGTAGCCGAACTTAAAAATCTGGCCAGAATCTGTGATTTTAGTCAAACGAAGGTTAGTGCGCAGCTGACTGCCCAGTTGATCCTGGAAGAAAATCTGAGGGACCGGTTAGTTTGTGGTGTAGCAGATTCGGCCATTCAACGACGATTGTTGGGAGAAACCGACCTTGATTTCAAAAAGGCTCTACAAATGGCACTTGCCATGGAATCAGCTGCTGTTAACACTGCTCAGTTAAACGCTGCTGCATACGACAGTACACCATGTATAAACAAAGTGACCGCCCGCAAGCATTCAACGAGAAAGTGGGAGAAGAAACCACCCGCCTAGAATCGTCAGAAACCATGTTTCAGATGTGGCAAAACGTCTCATTCGGCGGACGAATGTCACTACAAGGATGCTCAATGCCGATATTGTCACAAAGATGGACACATCATGAGCAACTGTTTCGCAAAACAGAAAGCTGAAAAAGGGAAAGCGCACTCAGCTGACGGCACCGATACAAGACTGTGTCCCATCTGAACACACTGGAGCGACATACAACATGTTCAGTGTGACGGGACCACGTCCAGATCCGATCGTTACCCAAATACAAGTAGATGGGAAGACGCTTCTGATGGAAGTAGATACAGGTTCCACTCTCTCGATCACCAGCGAAGAAACGTTGCACAAACACTGGCGAAATTCGGCACGGCCTAACATGAGATCCACAAAAGACACGCTTCGCACATATACAGGACAGTGTGTGAAGATCATGGGTGTCATCAACGTCATGGTAGAAGCTACAACTGGCGACCAACATCATCTTCCGCTCATGGTCGTGCCCGGCAACGGTCCAAGCTTACTTGGCAGGAACTGGCTGAGTAAACTCAAACTGGACTGTGGTGTGGTTCATCAGTTGAATACATCACACTCAACACGGAAGCAGCAACCTCAGTTGCAGGCTGTACTGGACAAGTACGCCATCGGGTTTACAGACTGGCACCAAGCAGTTAAAACAGACGCTGCCAAGATCTACGTAGACAATGAGGCAGTCCCCAAGTACTACAAGTCGCGACCAAATTGATCGACTCCTGGCTGAGGATATCATAGAGCCCGTCCAGTACTCGGACTGGGCCGCCCCTGTGGTACCAGTAATGAAGGCAGACAAGAGTGTACGTCTCTGTGATGACTACAAACTCACCGTGAACCAAGTAGCCAAACTGGACAGATATCCTATTCCCCGAATAGAGGATTTGTATGCACAGCTTGGGACCACGGTACCACGTACACGAAGCTCGACATGCGTCACGCGTATGAACAGATCCAGCTACATCCTGACTGTCGGAAGTACGTCACCATCAACACGCCGCGAGGTCTTTTCACATACAAGCGACTACCGTACGGAGTGTTATCAGCACCTGGCATATTCCAACGTGTCATGGACTCGCTCTTGAAGGGCATACCGAACACAATGGTGTATTTAGATGATGTGTTGGTGACGGGACCAACAGAAGATGAACATTTGCAGACACTTGATCGCGTGCTCGAACGACTAGTTCAAGCTGGGTTCCGCCTGAAAGAATCCAAGTGTCAATTCTTGAGTGACGAGGTCGATTACTTGGGTCATCGGATCGATGCCGAAGGCATACACCCGTCCGGTGAGACACTGTCAGCAGTCCGTGATGCTCCAGCGCCCACCAACATAACCGAGTTACGCTCATACCTTGGGATGGTGAATCACTATGGTCGTTTCTTGCCAAACCTTGCGACGATGTTGGCCCCCATGCACCAGTTGCTGAAGAAAGACACACATTTGTACTGGAGGAAGACACAACAAGAGGCTTCAATAAGACGAAAGAGATGCTGAGTTCATGACTCACTTTGACTCCTCTAAACCGTTGGTACTCACATGTGATGCCTCTCCATACGGCATTGGGTCCGTTCTTGCTCACGTCATGGAAGATGGTGCAGAGAAACCCATAGCGTATCACTCCAATGAACGAATCCAACGCTCCCAACGCTGACACAAACTGTTTGCGTCACCGTGTGCATCGAACGGTTGTACTGCACTTACGTTTAGTGACACTGCCATTGTTTGACCAGTGTTTTGTTCGTTTTACTCGTCGCCAATGTAATATTCTGTATTACGCTGTCAACACATCCATTCTGTCCATACCCGAGTGTCCTACTCCAATAGTCGTCCCGGTAATATTTATTGAAACCTTACTATAGGTGGCAGCACCTGACGGTCACGATATTACAGGCCCTAATACTGGCTGCCTACGAATACCAGATTATCCACAGGCCGGGCCAAAGCATCCCACAAGCAGACGCTCTTAGCCGCCTTCCGGTAGGTGGCGCTCCGAGACATGTACCAGTGCCAGCAGACACGATACTGACGATGCAGTGTTTGGACATGACTCATGTCACTGCAAGTGACATACGTCGTGAAACATCGCGTGACCCGGTGTTGTCACAAGTCTTCATCAGGACGAGGGATGGATTTCCAGATCATGACGATAACGAACTCCTGAAGCCGTACACTCAAAGAAGAGATGAACTCAGCATCCATGATGGTTGTCTCATGTAGGGCACACGAGTGATTATTCCAAGTGCCCACCGCCAAGCACTGTTGGAAGAACTGCACAACGCACACTCTGGGTGGGATCGTCCACATGAAAGCTGTAGGCCGCAGTCTGATGTGGTGGCCTGGTATCGATCAAGACATTGAGAAAACGGCCACAACCTGCGACATCCTACAACCATGGTCATTCCCCAATAGACCTTGGTCGCGACTGCATATCGACTATGCAGGTCCATTCATGGGCAGAATGATGCTGGTGGTAATTGACGCCCATTCGAAGTGGATAGACACTCACTTTACGTCAGGCTCAACATCAGCTGTTACTATCAGCAAACTGCGACAGTCGTTTAGCACTCATGGCATCCCTGATGTCATCGTCAGTGACAATGCCACTGGTTTCGTCAGTGAAGTATTTTGTAGTCTCGATTAGTGATTTTGTTATCACAAAGTGGTTAAAAGCCACTCTTTAATTGTTTTTATCACTAAAGTTGGGAGGGATGTCGTGGATGGGATAATCTATGCTCCCGGTTTCACCGCCAGAGTTCGGAGTTCAATGACTTGTCTTGTGCCGGTGGAATGACCAAACCATGCGGTCGTAATAAATACGTTTCAATACATCACATGTAGTATATGCCAGTATAAGAACATAACCAGTTGTTAGATACAAGAAACAGGACAGATGGGGAAACTGCTATTTTGTTGACTTGTGTTGCATTTGTGAAAATGTCTCCTTGGCTGAGAGCTGCAAACATCACATTGTAATAGTGTAAACTTATGCAATGGATGCACCGTGTAGGTATTAGGTAGGCTAATGTGTGAATTAACTTTTTGTCAACTAATGTATAAAGAAGTTGTGTAAATTTAATGTAAATTAATGTTTTATGCTATTAGTTATACCAGTATGCACGAAATGTACATTAATAAATAGGGCAAGCAGTTTACACCGCAAATCAGGACCTGTATTAAAAGGCGGATGCGTGATCTCTCATATCAGATTTGGCGCTGCAGTGGGAACGCCAAAACTGCTTGAATTTGTGTAATTGAAATGTGTTTATTTGGCATAAAAATAAGAAACCAAAATCGAGGTATAGTGATTGAAGGCAGGATGCCAGTAATGACGAGACAACTGGTTAAGGCAACTGAACGCCCTAAATTATATACATGCTTATGAACAAGTTGAGATACAATTATGATTTCTTAATGTAAACTAGAACTAACTAAGATAAATTCGATCCACAAAGTTGGACTTAGCGCTATATAAATTAATAATATTATTGGTTGGTTGACTGAATTATGTATAATTACAGTTACCTCCTCAGTTTGGTTTTTTGCTCATCTCATTTCAAATTAATTTTGCTAAAATTCAAACCTACCTAGTATCCACTATGACATGCTTGCTCATTTGTGCAATTTTTTATGTAGTTTTTGTGAACTCATCAGACAAACTATTAAATTACTTAATGTTTGTTCAAGCATTAAGTGAAGTGAAAAGCGAAATGCTGAAATTTCACCATCGGCATTGACTCGCACCTTTAGTGTTTACCATTTCGGATATCCACTGTTTTGAGCCCTGTCAGATCTAACGACTAAAGTCAATTCTTTTGATGATTTGAATAAAAATATACACACTTTTTTGATTAAACCGACTGCAGACTGTTCACACATTACATATTAGGACATCAACGAACCGGATTCACGGTCAGTTGAGGGTGCAGTTTTAAGTGACTTAGAATCTGTAGTGTTTACTGTATAATTACAAAGAAACCAATATATTCTTGCATAGAGAAATAATTGTTTTGAAAAAAAATTATTATACATTGTGAGAACTTTGTAATTTCCTTCATGCATAATGCAACAATATTTGAAGACATGAAAAAAGAAAACACCCAAAACAGTGCAGCAGTAAAAGAAGTAGTCGGCACCAGCCCGTCATAAGGAAGATGAATACCATATACAGGGTTCAAAATGACCACTGACTCGGGGGTCCCATAAAATATTGGTCACCCCCCAACAAAAAATCTGTTCAGGCACTATAATGGCTATTAGCGCCTATTTTTGTGAAGAGACTTCATAAAATGTGGGAACACCAAGCTTACATTTTTCTTTCTTATGGGAGGTCCCTCATGTCTTATGGGGGTCCTGGACCTCCCAGACTCCCCACATTTCGAACACTTACCATATAATTTATTGCAGCAATATTCAAAGTTAAGTGTTTCATAAATCCAATCCATGTCAATGTTTACAGAATACTGTAACCTTTGTAGTATGCTCCGGAGTTCTCCAACTCTGGCATTATCTTCTCAGAAGTCACTGCCCCTACAATGATAAAGTATTTTCAATTGATAATTGTCTGTGATTTTGCAACTGATGTGTGATATGTAAATATTAGTTATTACTGTATGCAAATTTACTACAAGGTATGTTTAAGGAAGTTTACTTGAACTTATCTACTTCTAGTACCCATTGTTACGTTGTGTGACATGTGGATTTCAATGTTGATGAATATCAATATTGTTTATTATTTCAGGTCAAAGTGTTAAAAATTTGCAAATGTTTACAATCAGCTCGAACAAAAATTTATCATATTTTCAGTTTCTTAGTCCTTACACAATTTGCACTACTAATCTAACTTCAGTACCTCATCAAAGTATAAAATGTCAACCAACAGTTCAAAATACAACCAAAAGCATGAACATTAAGAACAACAATAAAAAGTGAAAGAACTGATGATATTAAACACGATTATAAAGACAACTCAAAATACGACTGAAAATACATCTTAAAAGACGACTTAAAATACAACTGAAAAGTCGACTTAAAGATGACTGGCCACAATCAGGAGTGGACCAGGACTTGCGTTCGCCTGTACAAATACAATCCAAACAAGTAAGCTATTTGCATATCATAGTGTCCAGTGCAAGATGACACATCAACATTTGTTAAGTACCATAGTTCCAACACATTGGTGTTGTTCACAATATTGTCTGTAAAATACCTGTTATCTTATTCAGTACTAATATATAATCATACTTGTAGGTATTAATGTAATACTAGTACTCTACATGTAAAACACCCTTAATATAATAAATTCAACAGTCAACAATGTTGTCAATTTCACATGTGCATGCCTGAGTAGCTTAGCTGTCATTCCACTGTTGTTTACAAGCAAGTCTTGTACACTGTTCAACTTACAAGTCTCTAGGGAATACTGCAATCCGGACCGTTTTCTCACCGCTAAGGTTTGTCTAAAATGCAATATTTTATAAGAATATAACAAGAAAGAATATTACTAAACTTTGAGGTAAATACACAGATGGCAGGTTATGAAATGCATGTACTAGTATCATCAACATCGCTCACAAAGTTACAAACGTACGCACTGCATGTTTTCTTACCACACAAATTTGCCTAATATGCAGTATTATATAAGAACATAATAATAATGAATGACCATTTCTTGTATACCAGAAATGCACAATTCTGGTACCTCCAAGAAATGGCAGCGCTTACAGTACATTTCTGGTATACGGGAATTGTACATTTCTGATATATACCAGGATTGCGCCTTCAAGCTGACTTGATCCCAGCCTTCTCCCAGCCACCTCCTAGAGCAATTAATCAATGTAACTTCAAAGGGAGAGAGGGTACCAGACTGATTCTGGCTTAACTGTAGGGACAGTTAAATAATACCTATATACACTGTACATGCACAATTTATCCTTGCACCATGTATATCACATCTTATAACATATTAACTATAACAGTAGCCCCACTAAACATGATCAAAATTGAACTTTCTAAAGGGTTCTATACATTTACCAGCTACTGCCTGCAATTGGTTAAAATCTCGTTAAGCCCTGTTGGGCATTCTTCTATAAGGTCCAAACACCACTTATTCCTGATCTTCCACACATTAATAATCAAAGTTGCCACTAAGTAATTATAACTGATAAAGTAAATACCTTGACATAAACAGATAGACAGTTCTCTATCACACAGTATGATACAATTATAAATTGAAAACATTGCTTAATAAGGTAGAAAACATCATTTAGGAACCAAAACAGAGTTGTCATTAATTGTAGAATCACGCCTGGCCCACTGGGTCAGGGCTCCTTCCACTGACCACACGTGACCCCTGTCTCTAGGGTAAAATTTATGTTTAAACAACTAAATTATTAGTAATAAGATCAACTACCTACACAGTAAATACAACTAATTACAGGACAAATAGTCATAGCAATAATAGTTCACTAACTATATTCTCTAAATTACATTACCCTGGGTGCTGCATGTGGTGGGTAACTAAACTAATCGAACCGACAAGTGACTATGTCACATATATATATATATATATATATATATATATATATATATATATATATATATATATATATATATATATATATATATATACACACATATATATATATACATACATACATACATACATAAACATACATCGGCAGTCTTCTCGGTTTCGAGTATGACATTAACATTGCAAATCGTTCAACGTTTCCTCGCACAAGTTCTTTCATGAGATAGTTGCATGCCAATACGAGCCACCAATTTCTTTCCGCGTTATCGGCATGCGAACTCTGGCTGGTGGCGTTGTCGTTTGATTTCGGCATCGGTTGTTCTTTTGATTTCGGCTTTTGCGGCTAATTTTTCGACGGCCGTATGCTATGCACTGCGATCGTGCGCCATCTCCTCCCAGTGCCTCTTGTTGGTATGGGCGGCGTGGAGGTGTCGCTTTGTGCAATCCATGTACCGTAAGTGTGGTCTTCCAACATTTCGCTATGACTGCCATAGCTCGCTTTACAGAAGTGCCTTAGGCAGTCGTCGTCATTCTTCCGTACAACGTACCCGGTCCAGGTGAGTTCCCGGCTTAGAAGCATTGCCTCGATGTTCGGCATATCGGCACGTTGCAGTAATTCATTGCTAGTCACCCGGTCTGACCACCTGATTCCGAGGTCGGCTCGCAAGTGGCGCAGGTGTATCTGTGACAATCGCTGAATATGACGTCTATACAGCGTGTATGTCTCTGAACTGTACATAAAACATGACAGGATTATAGAACGGTATACCTTGTGGCGCAGGTGTATCTGTGACAATCGCTGAATATGACGTCTATACAGCGTGTATGTCTCTGAACTGTACATAAAACATGACAGGATTATAGAACGGTATACCTTGCATTTTGTTACAAGCTTGATGTTGTGTTTGTTCCATAGTCGTTCGCGTAGTCGTCCGAACGTGGCAGAGGCCGACTGAATTCGAGCCGACCATCTCACTCAGAAGAACAACGAACTATTTGCTGAGGCCCGACGCCTCAAGAAAGAAAGCAAGATCTACAGCACTTGGACTATGAACTGCAACATCTACGTGAAGAAAACTGAACAAGCAAGCAAGATGACGATCAAATGTAAAAATGACTTGGACAAATTCTAAGATGGCTGCACTAGTACAGACAGTTCACCCACAGTCCATGAAGATCATGCGTATTGTGAGGACAATTAGATGGACACTTTTTTGTATTTTGCTTTATTATCTTGTTTCTTATATTGCACTATTGGTAATGTTCCCACGAAGTATTATCACATATTATTGTAATGGCTAATACTCGTATACAATTAGACTCATGTCTAAGGTGTAATCAAATATTACATAACTATGCCGTAAAATGTGAGCTATGTGAGGCATTTTTTCATAAACGGTGTGCAAAAATAACATCACAACAATTCAAGTTAATCCGCAGTAAAAATATAAATTATCGTTGTACATCATGTTATGAAGTTTTTCCATTTCAAAATATTAGTGATGATGAAATTATATTTGAAAATTCTTCTGTTGAAGTCAATTATGACATTTATAAATTAATGGATAACTGTTCACAATTTAATTTCGACTCCTTTAAGTATTCAGATTATAATCCCTATGATTTTGGAAATGATATTGACCCAGAAAACAATTTTTATAATAATCTATCATCAAAATGTCATATTACACAGATGTGCAATTCACTGAGAAAATCAGTAAAGTTAATGGATTATCCTTTATACATTTTAATGCAAGAAGTCTAAAAACAAACTTTCAAAAGATTAAACACTATATACTAGAACTTAATCTTCAATTTGATATAATCGCTATATCTGAAACATGGACTGATCCAGATTTAATCAATGATTTTAACATAAACAGTTATGATGCTTATCATGTCACCAGAGGAATCCGAAGGGGTGGTGGTGTTGCTATATACACAAATAAGGAATTATCATGCAAAATGGTGGAAACTAAATCAATTGCAGTAGAAAATATTCATGAATGTGTTACTGTGGAATTAACCATAAAGAACCACACAAATGTTGTAGTCAGCTGTGTGTACAGAACACCAGGGTCGAACTTAGATATCTTTTGTGAAAACAGAACATATTTTGAATGACGCTAAATCCATTAAAACAATATTTGTGTGTGGCGATTTTAACATAGATTTGCTAAAACATGAGAGTCATAATAGTACCAAAAATTTCCTAGACATAATGTACAGTTTGGGTCTTTACCCATTAATTGATAAGCCTACTAGAGGCACAGATAGCTCAGCTACGTTGATAGACAATATATTTACCAATGAATTGTACCACAACCTTACTTGTGGTATCCTTTTCAATGACATTAGTGATCATTTACCAATTTTTGCACTTTGCGAGTATAATATAAAAAGAAATATTGTAAAAGAGTTTCAGCATCTTAGAAAGATTACTGAAGATACATTAGCTTCACTTTCAAATGAATTGAGTCAACAATCTTGGGATAATGTTTTAAATATAAATGATGTTAATCAAGCTTATGCTAATTTTCTATACATATTTATAGATATATTTAAAAAACATTGTCCAGTGAAAAGAGTTTCCAGGAAAAGTTACACCAGCAACAAACCTTGGTTCACCAAAGGTTTAAAATGTGCTTGTGTGAAGAAAAATAAATTATACAAAGCATTTATTATATCAAAATCTGCTGAAGCGGAACAGAAATACAAAAATTACAAAAACAAACTAACATCTATATTAAGATTTACTGAAAAAAACTACTATAGCACATTGTTAGAAAAACAGAGAACAAATGTTAAAGAAACTTGGAAAATATTAAATAATGTAATTAACAAACAGTATAATAAGCCTACATACCCAGAATATTTTATAAAAAATAACAAGCAAATCTCAAAAAAGGAGGATATTGCTAATGGATTTAATAATTTTTTTACAAATGTTGGCCCTAACTTAGCAAAGAATATTTCAATACCTGAAAAAGATGTATCAATTTATGATTACTTGGAAGGCAAAGTTGACCATACTAAGTCCTGTTGATGACCAAGAAATTATTAGAATGGTACAAAATTGTAAAAATAAAAAGTCAACCGATTACAGTGATATTAACATGAGCCTAATTAAAAATGTAATTACAACAATAGTTAAGCCATTTGGTCACATATGTAATGTATCTTTTCAAATGGGTGTATTTCCAAGCAAAATGAAAATTGCCAAAGTTGTTCCACTTTTTAAGTGCGGTGAAAAAAATGTATTTACAAATTACAGGCCAATATCATTGTTACCTCAATTCTCGAAAATTCTGGAAAAATTATATAATAACAGGATGGACAAATTCCTCAAAAAGAATGACATACTCAGTCCAAGTCAGTATGGTTTTAGGTCTAATATGTCAACTACTCATGCTCTTTTAGAATTAGTAGAAGAAATTACAAGTTCACTTGATAATAACAAGTATGCTATTGGTGTATTTGTTGACCTTAAGAAAGCCTTTGACACTGTTGATCATGATATATTGGCTAAAAAATTACATTTCTATGGTGTGCGTGGTGTTGCACATAAATGGATACTGAGACATTTGTAAAGTATCAAAAGTGTTTAAATTTATTCTATTCGCTGATGATACAAATTTATTATGTTGTCATAGTGACTTAAATGAACTTGTTCGAATGATAAATACTGGATTGGATCAACTCCAGGTATGGTTTTCTGTAAATCGATTGTCTCTTAATGTAACGAAAACTAATTACATGTTTTTTGGGAATCGCAAATTGACTGTTGATATTTCTGTTAAGATAAATAAAGAAACAATAAATAGAGTAAATGTCACAAAATTTTGGGGTGTTATGATTGATGATAAATTAAACTGGAAAAATCATATTTGTTTAGTAAAATCAAAACTTTCAAAGAGCTGTGCTGTTATGTACAGAGCGAGCTTCCTGATTGACAGACGTGGTATGCATATTTTGTACTACTCTCTTTTCTTGCCGTATATTATGTATTGTGCTGAAGTATGGGGCAATACATATGCAACAAATGTTCAATGTTTAGTTAGATTACAGAAAAGGGTTATAAGGTTACTTTGTGGTGCCAAGAGACTGGACCATGCAACTATGCTATTTTATAATCTGGACATTCTTAAAGTGTCAGATATAGTGGAATTAAAAACTGCAATTATCATGTTTAAAGCATTTCACAACTTATTACCACTGAATGTACAGCAGTTTTTTAGCATATATGAATCAGTTTATTCAACTCGACAGGAATGTAATTTTATACAAAAATATGTTTGAAAAGCATGTGTATATCTGTTAAAGGAGTAAAACTGTGGAATGCCCTCGATAGTTCATTGATTAGTTGTAGCAGCGTTCATCAGTTCAAGAAGTATTATACAAACAAAGTATTGAATAGTTATGTGCTAAGTTCTTAACCATTTCTTGTAGAAAATTAGTAACTTCAGTTATTGTGTTTATCATCTTAGTGTAAACTAAATTAATGATCTGTAGAATGTAAAAATGTTAGAAGTATTGTAGATTGTTATTTTAGTTTGTTATTAAGGGTTTCAATTCATGTTCCAATATTTTCTTTTGTCCTGCTATGAATATACATGTATATTGTGTTGTTGCACTTTGAATCTTGACAATAATGGCACTCTAATGAATACAGTAGTTATACGTTCAATTAAATATTTTATTCTAGATATGAAATTACTAAAAGGGTGAACATTATAATTATTACACTTCTTTTTACCCTTTTTCGACAAATTCACTTAGTGTTATGTACTGTATGAATTATGCAAATGTGTTTTTGTTGAATAAATCCATTCATTCATTCATTCATGTTGGAGCAGCTGGATCGAAGCCAGACGTGTAGCAGCTGACAGAGCGAGCTGGAGGAGATGCACTTCGGCTTTATGGGCCACTGGGCCCGAAGAGGATAGGTGAGGTGAGGTGAATCCAGTGGCATTCTCTATCGATTATGTCATTCATCAGTGGCATTTCGGATGACACTGTAAGTTTTAACGGAATGGCAGTACTTTTTTCAATATTTATCACCGAAGGTAGGTTGTCTATGTCATGACATATGATCAGGCCGCGATCAGTTATCAGTACAATCGCTGTCCATATTAAATAGGCATCCTGACCTGTACTGTGAAACTCCTTCACTTTGTCGTTCCAGCCTGGTACAACAGCGTGTTTAAAATCACACCTACAGTTTGGCATCAATGAATGGCTAGACAGCTTCAACGTACCCATAATGGCATCATAAAAATCATCGAGATCGCCATGATGGCTACAGTTGTGACAATTAGGGTCACTGCACTTAACACCGGGGGGAACGTTCAATTTACTAAGTTCTGTTTTTTGTGCATTCTCTATATACGTCAATTTCGGATGGATGTAATGTATCCCAGTGCATGACTTGTTTAAATTTGTCATTGTTTATGCTACTAATAACACATTCTGTTGATGCTGAATGACACCCGATAACGATCCGAAACAATACAACCTTAAAGCACATATGCAGTCATTAACATCAGAGGTGCATATCCCTAACATGATCTAACCATGAGGTTGTTCCCCAAGCAGAGCTGACATATGTGTATGTGTCTATCGGAAGACCATCCTTATCATATATAGACAATGAATGTTCATTGCGGAAATCGAGAAAAATATTCCCAAGCACTGATTTCTTAGAAATATCAGTATTAAAGTAACCAATAATTGTTATACATGTGCTATTAATAGTACCAAAATATACAGCAATTTTAGCCATATAATCATTAAACCTGTCCCGGTTTTCCTCACATTCATAAGGTAAGTATACATTTAGTAAATAATAATCCAATAATACTCCTTATTACCACTGCATATTCTTATACCGCAAAGCAAGTCATAACAATCATCAAGTACATTGTATGGTAATGATATTATATTGATCAAGAGAGCGTTTCCATAAGATAATTATGTACCCCACCATATGGCCTACCATATATAATACCATCAGATGAGTCAATTCGTGAAACACCATAACCAACGTGAAAATTATTAAGAATGTGACAATCCTGTTTCGTTAGCATAAGCTTCAGGAGCACAAAATAACGCACTCAGTTACCAAATTACTTAAAAAGGCATAACACCTTTAAAACCATTACAATTAAAAGAAGTTATATTAAGTTCCATAATTGAGATTAAATAACTTCCTCAGATAGACCCCAGCTGGCCAGTTTTCAGAGTTAAAGACGCGTGATTGCACACTACGCCAATATGGAATGACGCGTAACTGTCATGTTTCGTTTTCAGCTTTACACACTTAGCATCTAGGTTATGCACCGACTTTGATATATAGAGACCGCTCATCGATGGACACAGTTGGATCAAATCTCGAAATAAATACAGACAGGAACCGTCCACCATACACTTTCAATTCATTGTTGCCGTGACTGCCTTTCCGTTTCCCGATTACCGATTGGACCCCTTTCTTGTGATAATTTTTTGCGCGATACCAGGTGGAAGCCATGTTTGCTGTGCTCATTGCCAAGCGCTTGACGGGTCGGTTCAGTGAATCGAGCACATGGCTCATGTTGATGTTCGGAACTCGAGTGTTCGTCTGAATGAATAATGAATTGTATAGTCAGTGTTTTCGTTGATTCAAGCAAATGGTAGTATGATACTGCTGATATAATTATAACTATTGCTATAGACACAGTAGTTGTTTTTGTCACTGGACAAGTACAAATTTTTCAGTTTTCATGCATATATATATATATATATATATATATATATATATATATATATATATATATATATATATATATATATATATATATATATAGTGCGTGCGTGCGTGCGTGCGTGCTTGCGTGCGTGCGTGCGTGCGTGCGTGCGTGCGTGCATAATACCATGTTAATATTGTTATATGTATATATAATAAAAAATTAAATATAGCCAAGACTATGTACAATTACACAAAATCAAATACATTATGCTTCATTTTTCATTTCAATTACACCAGTCCTGTTTCAATTACAATTACAGATGCGTCATATGGATCTCCCCACAGAAAGGCACATGTATGCAAAAATAGCACAAACCTTCTGAAGAAGTATGGTGACAATTACAATTTAAATTTTAGAACAGTGTTCTCTTACATTTATTTTGGAAATTTTTGGCAAATTTAGGAGAAAACGCCAGTGGGCAGAACTGACTTTCACCTGCAAAATAAATTAAATGAGACAGAACACCATCCTGAAATGTTAATGCTGTTTACCTAATAAAGGACCATGCACATAAAAAGGTGGTCATAGGAATTGTCCCACATTCTCATATTGGGTGCTCAAATTCGTAAAATATAGAAAAAGTTAAAGTTTATGGCTGAATGATTCTGAAAGTGTAGCAACTAGAAGACTACTGAATTAATAGGTTATTGCCAGTATACCTGCCAACAGATGGTAGCAATTTGGACATTGAACTGTACCACAACAATGAAATGCAGACTGCTAAAATCCTTCTGGCACTTTTTTAAATGTTCTTTTCCATCATATTAGTAACTGCAATGGGTGTACCATGTAGGTACTAGGTAGGTTAATAAGGAAGTAATAGATGTACACTGGTTATATTTTATTGTATAAAATATAATAAATGTATTAAAATAATGCTTTATATCTGTGGTTTTTATCCCATTTATTTGACAAAATAATAGGTGTTTATACATTATTTTTTAGCAACGATTTGAATCACTGTTTGTTTTTTTAGATCCATGAACTTTAGCATATCGGCTATCACAAAATATATATGATTAATAAAATAATTGCTATTTAATTTTAACCCGTTAGAACCCAGTGGTTTTTTGTGTGAAGTCCCTGGTTCCTGACATGTTGGCAAGAATTTGGACTTTGGGGTGTCTGTTTTTGGGGCATAGCTCTTTTATTATTCAATTGTTATATAGTAATTGCAAGTTATATTTATTTTAAAGGGCAGTGGATATACTTCACATTTGACATGAATATGTTTTTGTATCGATAAAAAAAGTTGTCCAAATCTTGGTAATCCCGCTAGCATTTTGATATATGTTATATTCTGTGCTATAACTTTTCTGTTTCTATGCTTCATTTTTTACTGCAACAAGTTGTGTTTATTTGAAAGGTAATTGAATTGCCTACAGCACATTATTTATACCTCAGACATATCATTGACTGTTGTGTAACTTTTTTACTATGCAACTTAGTTTTATTATAAAGATCAGTAAAAAAACCTACATAATGATACCAAATATCTCACATTCTGATGGCTAGAATTAGGGCTACTGAAAAACCAAAGACATATAGTTTTGACACTTCCTTACAAGAAGAATTGTGTATGGCAACAGATAATTTCATGCATGAATAAGTAGGAAATGTGGGATATGTTAGTATACTCTAAAAAGTAATAATACAAACAATTATGAATAACTTTTTTTGGAAATGTACTTTGATCACTCAACGAGATCACCCAACTCTACAGTTGGAACATCCAGCGGCCCCATCACTCCTGGAATTTACTAAAGCAAACTCCAGCCTTGCATAGGTACACTCGGCATGTCGAACATCCAAAGGTCGACTCGACGTAGCGGCCACCTGCCGTCTTTTGTTTGTCGAGAGAACGTAGCACGCACGCTTGTGGCCAGCGAACTTCACAAGCGGGTGACCATCGATGAGGTTGTCCGCAACAACATGGTCGACCATGAGGTTGTTTTTGGCTGGCTGAACGCGATGTGACTGGAACACATGTTCGTCACACATATCATGTATGAGCTGTAGCTTGAAAGTCTTCAGACCAAAGAGTCAGGCGGTGACAGGCAGAGGTCGGTTTGTAAACTTCTAGAGGAGGAGTCCCCAGAACAGATACTTCCACCAACGTCGAAAAGCACGCCCAACACCGTGGTACGCGCGCAGCCGGTCTACGCCACCCATGTGCTGGTTGTAGTTAAGAATGCAGATCGGCACCGACACATTGATGAGTTGTCGGTTGCATCTTGTTGGCCACACAGTGTTTTCCGCAGAATCACCTGTCGCGACCATGTGAACATCTCGCTTGTCGTGTCATTTCAAGAGCATGACGCCGTCATCATTTGCCTACTTGACCGATTCCACGCCAGCCAGCGTCTTCGGGAACTCTCGCCTCGTTGCACGTGTCCCCCAGGTACCCCAGGTCAAGGTTCACAGCGTTGTCATCTGATGATCCTGTGTATACAGAGAAGGCTAGGCAGTATAGCCGGTGTACGAATCGCACAGGCACCACACATTCACACCCCACTTGACAGGTTTCTTTGGCATATACTGCTTCCACGCCAACCTCCCGTCAAAGCGAATCATTTTGTCGTCGACAGAAAGGTCTCGACCTGACGCGAAGCAGTTGCCAAAGTTCTGTTCACACAGAGTGATGAGTGGACGCACCTTCGCCAGCGTGTCAGATGCATCTTCACCAGCTGCCAGCGAGCAGTGGAAATACTGGCACATCTCATAGCGCCGTCGAGACATCACACTAAAGATGTACGTGTTGTGGAGGATTGGTTCCTCCGACCAGTAATCTTTGTACTCGGGGAAGTCGCTGAGCCATAGCCATAGCGACGTTTATCCCCACGAACGCCTTCTCACCTTCAGCTATTTCTGGCTATCAGTGGGGGTCAGATGTTCCATGCATGTCTGCTGTTGGTTGCTGCGGCGGACGTTTCACAGCTGCGTTCACTTTCATAGCTGCCGCCAAGTTCACGAAGAAGTCCCCACCGAACATCTGACAGAAGAATTCGATGGGGCTCTAACACCAAAGCAGTTGCTTTGGGGCGTCCACGTCTTCCAACACGACCACGCAACACGCCACAGTAACCAGGACGAGCACGTCCAACGCCACGAGCACGTGCTGGACCACGAGCACGAGCTGCGTCACAAGCACGAGCTGCATCACGAGCAGGGCGTTTTTTAACATACAAAGTGGGGGAGCAATGCCCCCCCAGCCCTTTCAATTGCCCCCCCCCCAGTCAAACCAACTTGCCCCCCCAATGCGTGCCCCCATTCTCCTTAACCAGCCCTTTGTATTAATGTAGGTCTTAATTTGTATTCTTTTTGTTAGTGTGTTTTAGTTAATTTTCATTGGTGGCAAATCAAAAAAGTTCCAAAGTTAAAGAAGGGCATTATGTCTACAAAAGATCAATTTATTGATATGGGAATGTAATAGCATCATAGCAATAACAGTGACGTATTGCCGAATGGCTTCTTCATACAGTTGATGCGAAGAACTGAAAACGTGCTTTGGCATAGCCATACCATAGCCATAGAAATGTTTACTTATGACGTCAGTGTTCCGGTTCTAGAATAGCTAATGATTATGTATATGTAAATATATGTACCTGCATGTTACTGTTTGTTTCAATTGTGTATAATTCAACAAGACGTGCCATCACATTTTACACGATTGAGCCGCGTGCAATCCAGTTCTTTACAGTGATGTTGAAATAGCTGTTAACATAAACCGGTGTCCTGGCCGCGAAATTGCGAAACGTACCCGGTATAGCACAGGCGAGACTAAACCACGCCCATTCGCTATTACCACTGGTCGAGAGCGAGCGGGCAGGGATTAACGATGTATCAACAACCTGTCAGTCGGCTGTTTTTTTCTCAAATAATAAATAAACCTGGCAAAGTGTGTGTAGTGTCCAACGAAAGCAATTGGAAACGTTTAACAAATATCACAAAATAATCACATTTTAATAATGATCCCTCTTGTAGGTAAGATGATACAAACATCATAACAGCCATAAACCTGTTAGGGTTGATTTTGATTAAGGCAATAACCTAGCCAATTCATTCACCGCATCTTTGAGAAATCGAAATTTTAAGCATGGTAACTCAAATAAGCATATTGTATACATATTAAACAAATAAACTTTAAAATGTATGAGTAGTTGATAGTGTTCTACATGTGAGATGGAAAGTTGGCGGTCAGCAGGGACATCAACTTTGGGAAATTGTTACTCAAAAGTTGGTGGTGCACATATTAACATAAAATGTAATCAACATTTGCACATGTCAGTTTTGGAAGTACGTATTTTCTATATGTTGATTTGTTATGTACTTAGCCAACCATTTCATTGATAGACGTGGTATGCATGTTTTGTATTACTCTCTTTTCTGCCTTAAACCTATATCTTCAGTATATTTATGTCTAGAGTCTAGAGCATGTCGCCGCTCGGATTGTAATTCAAATAGACATGCTTTTCCTGAGTTAGGTATTACATTTAACCATTTAATTTGTCCAGGTTGATATCCTGCCAGTCATGCCTGAGAGAGACAGAAATGAAAAAACGAAGACAAGAAAAGCTACAGAAATCTGCCGCAAAATGTCAACTCCTAGACACAATTTTTCGACGCAGCCTCAATGACTCATTTCCAGAAATACCCACAATGCCGCCAGGGAACTATGACCCGTCCGCTGCCATCACACCTGACCACACTCCTGGCGACAAAGATCACCACCTTACCCAGACACTTGGAAACCGACAACGCAACTTCACACCAGAGGCCGTCAAGTTCCCGCACACCGACGTACACAGGAATTCCTTTAACTATTGCAGATGTTGTCAACAAATTCCCCGAGCTTCGCTCATATTCGGCAAAGAAATGTGGCCGAACAAGGGCTCACATTCTATGCACAACATGTCAGGAGTATGAAGAGATGGCAAAGAAAAGTTCTAAAAATGGCACTATGCCAATCGCAAGAGGCGTCAGGACGGACTGTAGTGATAAGCTGGAAAAGGTCATTGATCATGTGACCTCTGAACCGCACATGGCAGCTACAAGCAAGAAGAAGATGGACGAAGCCTGGGAAGAGTGCACAACGTCGCATCCATGGCTACGCGCACTCACAGCTTACAATAAGAGTGCGAATGGGCGTCGACGTATACAACGACTGTCTAATCGAAACGGTCTCCGCCCGATCGTGGCCGATGCGATCTCTGGCTTGTTTGGCGTAGGACCATCTGTTGGCCACTATGCGACAATATGGCGCAGATGTGGACTTTGTTCCATTCACGCCCGCGTCTAGCGATCTACACTACAGGGATCCGAACTACTACAAGCAGATGCTGGATGTCATATACGAACTAGAGAAAGTGCGTCTGTCTGAAATGTTCAACCGATGCACGTGTGCAGATTGATTGCAGCTGTGACAGGCAAATGTTGGACCACAAGTTTGTAAGTGGACGGATGGCTAATAGTGATAGTAGCGTAACGAGTGTGTTCGTCGTCATGCATTCGCCAAAGAAGAACGGCGCCCCTGGACTACTGGAAGCGGTGAACAAAACTTTGGATCTGACCGGATATAAAGACACGAAGCTCGTCGGTGTCACTACTGACGGCGAATCGGCAAACACTGGCAGACATGGTGGGTTATGGCGTTTGCTTGCTGACCAAGTGCAGAGAGGTCTGGCAACTTTCTGGTGTGCTGCTCACCGGTCGGACTTAGCCATTGAGTCGGTCGTCAGCACCGTACCGGAGCTGGGCATCTGGAAGTCTAATCTACTGAGGCTCGTACGATTCTTCCGGACGCCGAGAAGGATGAAGATGTTGTCAGCGCAAGCCGGGAATGTCAAACAGTTCCCCCGGCACCACGATGTCAGGTTTGCCCAGCACGAGCTGCAGCTGGCGGATACTGTGCTGAATAACCTGCCAGTCTGCATTAAGGTGTGGGAACAGGTGCAGACACCAGAAAGTACCAGCGATAGAAAGGAGAAGGCTGAAGCCAAAGGGTTTCTGAAAATCTGGAACCACCAACAGAAGTGGATCACCTCACTGATGGGCGACATCCTGGATATATTTGAAACACTCCAGAAGAAGTTGCAAAGGAGTGATTTGTTCATTAGCGATCTTCTCACTGTGACTGGCGCTGCCGTCAAGAAGTTGAGATTGATGAGGGATGGACCATTCCCGGGAAGAAGAGAGGAGAAAGAGAGTTGCCCAACCGATAGCACCAGTGAGGACCTAACACAGCGAAAGTCCAACCACCAATTCGTTTGTACGAACCGATGTAATGCACGAGCAATCAGGCTGGAGGTCGTGCAAGCATCCCACGAATACCTCTCTTAACGCATCCACCCGGAGCAGGAGGACGTCATCAAAGACATGAAGGGGTTGGTGATATCACGCAACCTGGGATCATTCGTTGAACATGGCGTGCGTGTCGTCAGGCGTCTTTTTCCAGACGAAGCCTCTGACTTTGCGGACGGGGCAGCCGAGCAATGTGAGAACATGATGATTGTGCCGTTCCTGCCTGATGGCTGTGATCTCGGTTGTAAGATGACTGTCAGATTGCAACAACTTCTGCTAGTCACCACAGGTTCAGTTCAGAAGGTGTTGGCATCTCTGGCTTGCATGAGTCCACACTCTGTGCAGACCGAAAGGATCGTGAGCCACCACAACCTCGTGGTCGACAATCATCGCACCAGCATGGGTGAGGACACGACAAACGCCCGCCTCATTGTGGCACTGAATGTTGTGGGCACCGCCTACTTTGACCCTCGACCCGCTGTCGTCAAATTCCTGGAGAAGACCAGAAGATGGGGGCTCCAGATTTGGACATCTACGGGCAGCGTGAATTCGTTAGGAAATTCACCCGCGAAACGGGGCTCGTCTAGTAAAATTGAGACGACGTTCAAACGTACTGACTTGCAAGTTGCTAGAGACGTGTTCTCTAACTACTGCAAGAGTTTGTAATAAAAAATGTTTCTGGGATATTATGTGTAACATTAATTTTATACCGAGATGCAGTCGTCAGTGTGCAACCATATGGATAAAAAGATACTGATATATATATATATATATATATATATATATATATATATATATATATATATATATATATATATATATATATATATATATATATATATATATATATATATATATAAAGCTTTCATACATTTCTAAGGGTTATGTAAATAATCATTAATAATGCGTAAGCTGCCCTTTTTAAACATTTGGAGTGCCCTTTTAGGACATTGTCCCCCCCAGTGAAAATTCATTAAAAAACGCCCTGATCACGAGCATGTCCTCATCGACCTGATCCACTGATGGAGTCGGTGTCTGATGATGGTGGTTCGTCATAGGTCATCGTCGTGGCTCATCGTCGGAATCACTGCATTGGTGAAAACATGCTGAAAACATTTTAGCAACAGGTAAAACAGCAGGATGTTGGTCCTTATTGATACTATACATAACAGTACCTAAACACGGTAGGCTGCACAACAATACAAGCAGGAGGTGTCAACCCTTAGGCTTAGATAGATACGTATAGGAATTAAAATGTTTGCATATACAGGCATTAGTAGCAAAACATATTTATTAGTATTATTATAAAGTGTATTACATAACATAATCTTCAATACATCTAAAAATACTAGACAAAATGGGTTGCAAAAAGTACATATAAAGCCATTTATAAATGTAGACATAGGCATAGCCCACGGCTGGCTTCATTGCTCTGCGCCTGGGACGTGTCTGGACAGCGTCTGTCAAACCGACAATAGAACAGTTCTTAAATTGACAACATTCACAAATCTCCACAATAAACAATCATACTATATCCTAATTGATATATAGTGACTTCGTGCAAAAATAAAAAGGACTATACTTGATTCGCAGCGTAGTGACCTACATCTTTACAAAATCCAGAAAGGGGGCGTGCACTTCGAAGTCACTATTATCACAAACACGCTGGCAAACTTGTTTTGCAGTCAAACGACTCGGACCAGCAGACGCCATTTGGAAAATTCGAAAACTAAGGCAGCTAAAAATACGCAAATAACTCCGAAAAATCGAATTCGGGGTTGCGATTTGACGTCATGAATATATTAAAAGCACGTGGCGGTTTTTTGTAGGGCAGAAAGACGCTTGCCATACGCCCTATACTTAGAGCGGTGCTGCTGTTGGCGCTCATTTTTACGGTGTAATTCGATTGTCGTATTCAATTTGCATCAGAATGCCCTCAAATTGTTAACGTAACACAATTCACTAGTCCAAAATGTGTACTGTGAAACGAAAAATGTGTACCGCTTGCGAATGAGAAAATTGGAAATGTTCTATGTCGATCTGCAGGCTACCATATTTTGTTCAGCCTGGTATCTCGGCTGGCTACCGAGAATTTTGAAGTTATTTATAGCATATACGCACGCACGCACGCACGCACGCACGCACCCACGCACACCTGCGTGATAGACGAACATGCTATCGCTGAGCCATTAAATTTCACCCGATTACGTCATCGTTTAGGTGTATATTCATATTAGTCTTGCAGCCGCTATAAATGCTACAGTACGTAGATTAGCGTAGACCGCGAGAAATGCGCGAGGATTGCCGATGATGTCAGGTTATGGGCTTCATAAAGATGTGTGCGACAAACGATGGCGCTACAGCGCGGAGCCTGGATAATCGAAGCAATTTCGGTGTGCGTGACAGCTCTGCGTTGCGTTGATTCTCAAACACATTTCGATTACGTACAAAAGTTGAATGGGAATTAACGTAAATTGAACAATTTAGAGTCTTTTCATTTATATAAGTATTAGTGCTACAAGAAATATATTATTTAGCCTTTTATGCCATCTAGAAATGTAGGAAAGTCCACTTTTTGTGAATGAGTTCACACATTTTAAGTTTTATCTATTTCGACAGTTATGTCCAATGATTAATGATTGAATTATAGCTAGACGATTGTATATAATTTAATGCATGTGCATATATTTATTTATTTGTATTTAAAAACAATGGTGACATGTACTTTGCACGACACATGCGTATGCCGGATATTTTGTATGGTTTATTCTTAAATTTTACGTGTACTTTTAATGCGTGACATGTGTTTACATTTATGACTAATGACATGTTATGTATATTTTACTTGTGATTTTCATATGAAATAGTTCAACATTCTACATTTTTACCATACTTCTGCCACAATGAAATCTGTGATTTATCAACAACAGTTTTGAATGAACCCCGTTTTGTACCAGAATTAAAACAACCTTTGTAGCCTGAAACGCACTTGTTATTATGTGTACTTTTATTCATCAAGATGGGGCTTCAGTAGATACTCAATATTGGCACTAAACTTGTGCATTTATGTTCAAAAGTAAAAAAAATTGCTATTTTCATTAATCAATATTTGGATCAATAAATGACAAATTCCTTGGTCAAGAGTAGTTATATAGTGTAGTTTAACAATACAATGTGCTACATTGTACTAACAACGTGAATCATGTTGGAGAAGAGTGGCTAATATGCTGATTTTATGCTATAAAATAGACCAATTCCATAAAAAAATCACAGTTAAAGCCTCCTAATTCAATGCCCAAACGTTGTCATGTCACATTCACTACGAATTTTGCAAGACAAATATTTTTAGTTCAAATCAACAGCCCATTCACATTTACTGATTACATGTAGTAAATTAGTTGGTTTCAGAACAAATGTGTACCGCGCCATCTTGGATTGTCCAATACCAGATCCTAAGACTGATAGATGGATAGATGTTTATTCACTCTAACCATGTACTGTAGTACATACACAATTTAACAAATACTTATTTAAAACATGTATTATACAAAATATAGATATTTACAAGTTGGATAGTAATTTAAATAAATAAATAAAAAACAGCTTTCTACTATGCTAATTATGAACAAAACATGTTTACACATGTTCTTGAATAACATACACTAGGTGGAACATAGAACATATAGTTTTAAGCCATGCACAATGAATTTGTTAGATTGTCAGTTGTGTCCGGATCATTGTTCTGTAGCGTTTGTGAGAGAGATATTAAAGTTTCTTCGGTTATTAACAGGCAATTTGTATGTCCCTATTCTAAATTTAAATAATGGGTTTTTAAGTGTTCGGGAAGAGTTTTGGTATACCTTTCTTTTCCATGTGAACGTTTTTAAATACTTTATACGTCGCATCACTATCATTAATATCATTTATTATTCTACTGTGCCAAAGTTGTTTAAATTGATCACGTTCATATTTGTATACAATCTTTTGTATATAATCTTTTTTTTTTATTTTATAATCATGTGTTAATATATAATTAATGCAATTTCAAAACACTTTGAAAACATTTACTAACACATTTAATCCAAGGTGATGAGTGCATATTTTTACAGTGAAGGTTATATAAGATTGCGTACATGACCTTATTAAGTTTATCCTCACTACTTTTCAATATTCTCGTCCAATAACAGACCATTCTCCGTTTTATAATGATGGATAGTGGGTAGCATTCTAAGCGTAGTATGCGGAGCGCCTCTATGGAACGATCCGGGAACCAGATTATTTGCCGCTTGGCTTGTAGCCAGTTTCCTCTTTTGCACCCGGCATAGATTCTTATTCTAACCGGAAATAAGCAAGAAAAATCATGTCTGAGAGATATAGCTTTTCATTGACCACTTTCAGGTAATATGCCAACGTATTTAATAACATATTGGTAACACTATGCTAGGTTACGCTAGGTTACGGTATGAGAAATGTGTTTGTTTTGGACAGTTGTGCTAACTCATGGCCTGGGCGATAATACATGTCAAATTTGATTTGCAGCAGTTGCAAGTTATACAGTTGCATGTTGTAAGGGCCTGCCTTCGCGAGTGAGCATTTACTTTTGGGTAATCATGAATTAGATTGGCTGGGTAATCGTTTACTTAACTGGCCTAAATTATTACGGCTTTATGCCGACGGTTTTTACAGCATTTTTGTACCTGAATGCGTTCCTTACATCATTCTGCATACGTTCCAGTAAAAAAGTTCATATATTCTTAACAAATATTGTGTTTTAGGCCACTTTTAATCAGTTTTACACATCAAAACAGCGGAACCGATTGCATGATAAACATGGCGCATGTGCGATTTGCGCATTAGTCACGCCTCGGTGCCATCTTCTCCATAGTTTTCATATTAAACGCAACATTTGTAGAGCATATACAGTCACTTCTAACGTAATATTTCATATTTTATTTAATTAAATATTTGATGTTGCAAATATTATTTGTATGAAAATTATGTGATCGATATTAGATGTTATGCGCATGCGCAACTACAAGGGGACATCTCATTGCATGTCATTGTAAATATAATTTTATTTAAAAGAATGCATGGGTTAAATTATCTGTCGTTTGTTGAGCAAAGGTTATTGTTTTTGTAATTAAAACATATACTGATGATATTGCATGTCATGCGCATCTTTAAAGGGACAATTCATTGTATGTCATTGTTAATATAATTAAATTTAAAAGAACGCAGGGGTTAAATTATATGTCATTTGGTGAACAAAGGTTTTTTTTTTGTTATTATGCTGATATTGCATGTCTGGTTTCCTTCTGATGGGGAGGGGTATTGTTGGGAGCGACAAAGGGAGGGAGGTATTCTGTGTTGTCCGTTTTCGCAGCAATATCCTGCGGAGAAATTGTGATGTAGTACCGCCTTGCCAGTGATTAATGGGAAGAAGAAGATATTGCTCAGAAACAATTTTAATTGTTCATATTAAATAACATTAATTACTTTCTCATAATACACGTGACTTAAAAGCATCCTTTCATTGCGCATACACACATTCAACAAAATATATAACATTAATTTACTTATTAATAATGTAATCAACGTGCTACACTGTTGTAACTGCTAGTGTGATTTTGAAGTGTAATAAATAAAACACAACAGTTTACAGTTATAAATTAGCTTTCTTAGAGGGATGGAGTCGTCATAGAGTATCCTTGCCACAATAATTACGTAAAAACAGAAATGTATTATCATTATGGGACTACATAACTTTTCATTATCATTACAAGCCATCACTGTCAGTTTCATTATCATTACCATCAATGGCCAGTTATATGTAAAGAACTCCATGGATCAACTATTGTAAAAGTTTCTTATATTTATTTGAATGAAAATGTCGCAAAGTAACAATGGTGTTTTAAAGCTGTCTGCTGGTGTAACTCATACTGCTGCTTGGCGGGTTTATTGATACAGATGTTAAAGACAGTAAGCTTACCCCTGGTCTGGAACCCACATCAGTGAAGTGAACACCAACGAATGAATGGCGTCAATTAAAAGTCTGTCCCCATCAGGAGGCTAGTTTGCAAAGGACAGTTAGGTGAGGACTCTTCATAAGCCCATGGTGTCCTTGTCTGCTTGCCATCTGGGCCTTTGCCTTGGATGGCAATCTTGTTAAATATTGTTACAAATGGAGTACAGACATAACTCTTCACGGACAAAACCCCAAACAATCATTATTATTTTGACCTTGCAGTAATGCAACATAATTTGTCTGCATCTTGTTTATTTAAAATAATTCAGTCACGTACATGTTGACACTTCATATGTATTGAATGGGAGAAATACCAGTGATGTGGCTAATTTATATATAAGATGATCTTTACACTTTTTATTATACAAAATCAGTAGACCTAGCATCACATCATAACATACATTTATTTTGTCCGGAGATGGTAATGTAGGTATACAGACACACCTACTCCGGATATAATTCCCCTACCTAAATGGAAACTAGGACTAAAAAACTTCCTCACATAATTACAAAACAATACAACATGCGGACTATGTAATAACCTTTATTTGCATTGTAAAAATTTGTTACACATCTTTATTGTGGGAGGAGGGGTGAGTGCTGAGTGCACCACTTGTACCATGGCTAATCCGGCACAGGCTTTATACAATTTTCCTGTTATTGTTGTTCTGATTAACACTTCGTATGTATACCCCTATGTAGGCGCATGCAGAAATAAGGTAAATTGCTGTAGGAAATCCTTGTCCAATCCTAAATAATAACACTATTTAGTAAGTATTTACATGGAGGCAGTTGCACAAAAGAAATGGTGTGGCATTTGCACGTACTACTGTGACTGGCGCATAACCGTCGAATACACATTGAATGCACAGGATTATGTGTCCGCTGGATTTGAGCTGTGAATGTGCTATCAGTCATTCTGATCAAGAAATGTGTATTCAGACAAATCCAGTGATACTACAACTGCACATAGACACAGCATATACGTAAAAAGCAATACATATGTGGTTTGGTTACTCACCAGTTTAGAAATATAAAAAAAACTAAATATGTATTTGGTGTTCCCCCAAAATATGAATATGCATATAATTTAATTATTATTTTTAAATTATTTAAAAGAACATGTTAATGTAAAGAGAGTACATTAAATTGTAAATTTATATAAATTGACTTAAATTTATATAAATTGATTTTTGTGTGAAACACAAGATGGCAGAGCTGGGATAAAAGTATTTAATGACAGTAGTTTTCACGTAACGTATATACACGACAAGTCAATTGGCAACAGTTGTGGTACAATATAATAATAATGCATGTATACACAGTGAAACGTAAACTGTCCATAAAGTTAGCAACACTAGAATGTTTGCTAATTGACCCAGCATGTTGTTTGCTAATTGACCCAGCATGTTGTTTGCTAATTGTCCCAGCATGTTGTTTGCTAATTGTCCCAGCATGTGTTCTATAAAACTAAAACGTATAGATGGCGACACAATTCTAGTTGTCTATACATTAATATGTATCAACACAGTAAACATATAAGACATTGACATTGGATATAACTTTATTTACTAATATGTCCTAGAACAATAGGTGGGATGTCACTGAAAACGCCAAAGCCTTGATGTATACAGGAAGTCACGGCTGTCATCCCACAAAAAATTAAAGTACTCATTCCTTCCCTCCTTAAAGATGCGCATGACATGCAATATCATCACTATATATTTTAATTACAAAAACAATAACCTTTGCTCACCAAACGACGGATAATTTAACCCATGCATTCTTTTTAATTTAATTATGTTTATGACATGCAATGAGTCGTCCCTTTAAAGTTGCACATGCGCATGACATGCAATACCATCAGTATACGTTTTAATTACAAAAACAATAATCTTTGTTCATCAAATGACAGATAATTTAACCCACGCATTCTTTTAAATTTAATTATATTTACAATGACATGCAATGAGATGTCCCCTTGCAGTTGCGCATGCGCATAACATCTAATATCGACCACATAATTTTCATACAAATAATATTTGCAACATCAAATATTCCATTAAGTAGAATATGAAATATTACGTTAGAGGTGATTGTATGTGCTCTACAAATGTTGCGTTTAATATGAAAACTGTGGAGAATGTTTTGATTTTTTTTCTAGAATTTCTTCGTTTGAAACATTTTATAGCCTATATTTTTTTTATTTTGTCTCTTAATTTTTTTTATGTTGCGTAATTGTATGCCCAATATACACAAACATCGCCTTCGCGGTTCTGATGGCACCGAGGCGTGACTAATGCACAAATCGCACACGCGCCATGTTTATCATGCAATCGGTTCCGCTGTTTTGATGTGTAAAACTGATTAAAAGTGGCCTAAAACACAATATTTGTTAAGAATATATGAACTGCGCGGGCCTAGAATTTGATCCCAAGCCCGGCCCGCAATTAGCAGTTAGAGTCCAGGTCCGCAATAATTTTTCAATCCTGGCCCAAGCCCGCAAACTAGAATTTAGGCCCAGGCCCGACCCAGACCGTGAATGTTTGGCCTAGTCCCGGCCCGCAAGTTCCAGGCCCGGCCCATACCCGCGGGCCAAATATGGGTAAGCCCGCTGCCTGCAAGCCCACGGCCCGCTAAGTTTAGAGAAGATAAACCTATAATCTTATAACAAAGACGAAAAACAAATAAACTGTAAAACAGACTTATTGTTTTATTAAATAAAATATATATATATATATATATATATATATATATATATATATATATATATATATATATATATATATATATATGCTGAAGGTCCATAGTGTGCTGGATAAGTTCTAAAAATCCAGCATCACCAACTTCTTCAAACTTACGAATAAAGAAAAACTTCTTAGTGTCATTACTATTTAATATGATAACATTTATTTGGCTTTAATGTATTGGCTTATGCTGTTTACCTAACCCTGACTTAACCCATATGCAAGCCATAACCCCAATTTATATTGTTAATTGAATTAGCTCAACTAAGTTAACATAATTTAATATGATATTTCAATGAGATGTTACCCACTGGCACTGACACCCAGTGGCATTTCCAGCAGGCCTGCAGTCACTAGCCTGAGACAGACAGGTTCAGACATGTGTGAATAAGTACAAGTGTGAATGAATTAGGACTGGGGAGAAATACCAATTACCAACTGGGTTGGGTAGTGGCTTGGTGGGCACTTGGCAGTGGGCAGGTCATTCAGGTGGGCAATGTTTGGAGGGAAGACCTAGACAATATAATGTCCACTGGTAGGGTCAAAGGGTGATAAGTTGATGGTTAATCATGGCTTAATTGCCTCTGCAAATATTTCTAAAGTAAACATTTGGGGCTGGCTACTTCCAGCCAAGTGAACTTATAGGGCCATTATATTCCATGCAAGGTCTCAATTTGCAACTATATAATACTAAAGAAATAATTTTAAGCATTCATTAACCGGAATTACAATTTATATATGAATATTTTTATTATGTCCCGGCCCGGCCCGCTCACACTAGGCCCGGCCCAAGCCCGTTGTGTTTAAATTGTTTCCCGGC
The DNA here is from genome assembly GCA_033239005.1 of Lamellibrachia satsuma. NCBI lineage: Eukaryota > Metazoa > Annelida > Polychaeta > Sabellida > Siboglinidae > Lamellibrachia > Lamellibrachia satsuma. The sequence continues at coordinate 1,513,547 of BSQZ01000068.1, read as the reverse complement.
CCGAGCCCGCAGTATGTAGGCCCGGCCCGACCCGCAGAATTATGTAGAGGCCTGTGGGCTGGGCTTGGACCCAAAGCCTGGTCCGCGCAGGGCACTAATATATATAGATATATATATATATATATAAAAGGGTATGCAACTAGAAATGAACCCCACTCACCTTTCAACATCCGTATCCCAGCATTGCGATGCGTAATCCGAATACTATGACCATACACGAATGTCCCAATGAATAAACTTTCACTATACCTACTAGTACTTGTCATTAAAAACATATATGGATTTCTTATGAAAAGAGGTATGTTAACGACTGTACGCACTGAATTCACATGAAACGAAACAAAAGGAGCCACAGATCAGTCTTGCAAAGGTTATGTTTACGCGTATATATATATAACAGTTGATTACATTAACTTTTTTTTTAACATAACACCTCATAGTTGCTGATTTGTATAGTACTTGCAATTACAAAAGAAATAGTGTTTTATTTCATTGAGAAAAGTTCACTTATTCGCCACGTGCAAGAGGACACCTGTCAACTGCTGTAGAACGTGTCAGGCTGTTCTTTGGCTCCTTTTGTGGGGTAGACTATTTGGCTAACAAGGGGTGTCGCACCTCCCTTCTGGTAACATTGTCACATGATCGTATTCGGTTTCATGTGAATTCTGTGTGTACAGTCGTTACAGGTGAGTGGGGTAATTCCTAGTTGCATACCCTTTTATATATATATATATATATTAGTTACGGGGCTTAAGCTGATTCAGTTGCCCATGAATTCGGATACCCATATTCTTTAAAAAAAAAAACATTGTGTTTTTGCGCACTTTTTCGGTCCAATTAGTGATGCATCAGCGTCTTCTTCAGTGTGCGCCAACTGCTTGTATTTCTGCTCACCGCGGATGAAATCTGTAGCGCTGTTTGGGCCGCAGAAGTGCACACATTTTATTTGGTAAATGAATGTATGCCTTTATGTACGTGGAATTATTGAATGAATGCATTTACAAATAAAGGGCATGGTTATTGCACCGACAGTCACTTCGGGTCGGTTCGCTAGCGCAATGCTAGTGCACCAACAGTCGGTCCAGTAAGATATTTAACAAGATTTAACAAGATTGCCATCCCAAACAACAAGTTCTAGATGGCAAAGTGGACAAGGAAGCCATTGGCTTATCGAGAGTCCAACAATTTTCTCATCTATGTGTAGCCCACCCTTATCAAATATCTGTATATTCTATTTTTAAACATATTCACACTACTAGCATTAACACAGTCATTTGGCAGTTTGTTCCATATGCACTAATGCTATTGCACTGACAGTCGGTTAAACAAACTACATCCTGTGTCGTTAAATTTCTTGTTGGGTTCAATAAAATAATCATTAATAAAATGTCATACATAAAATAAAAATTCCTCTAAACTAATTTTGAGGGTCTTACCACGAAAGTGGTCGTGAAAGATGTCATTTCACTCACATTTTCATGCAATTTCTGCATCTACTCATTTGACTTTTTTAACACATCAGCATGCTGCAGGGCTGTACAAAGTATTACGATGTAGTAATTATAGTGTAACTTAGTAACCTCAGTATAGCACAGATTTGTTGTGACGCTGTCGATAATGATCTGTACTGGTAAAAATGTAACATGGTGCCATCTAGCAGGTATAATGTGTATTAAATCTAGATAATTGGTGCAGTGTAATTTCTGCATATAATATTCACATGATTCTATGGCATTATTGAAATATGTGGTTATGTAATGCTGCTTATTGTGTCTGGTAGTAAGTTCCAATATGCTATGAAAATAGGATAATTTATAACATTTCTTGCTGGTGTAGATGTCATTTAAGTGCTTGTGTTGCATGCCACTACTTGTATTCATACAGGCAATAGGAAGTATGTAATACACATTTATTTACCCAAATACAAATGTGACCAGCTCCACAAAAATCAGGAATAAGTCATAAAATTACATTTCGCGATAAAGTTACCACGTTAAAGACAATTGTATGGGCTTTCCAATGGTGCCAAAGACAACTACCAAGCCCTACTAGTTGCTGAGTTATTGTTTGATAAAGAGAAGGTGCCCTGGGTCATTTGACGAAAAACGAATCTGAGAAAAACAGCTTTGAAGTTTACTAAAGTATATTCATACATTTCAATAACAAAGGCACATCATATCAAGTTGAACTGTCAGTGCCAACTATCGCTCGATTGTGGTCTTCCTTGTCACTTTTGCTCACAGAAATGATGTTCATTTCACTATTGCTATTTGATTCGACTAAGTTCCCCATAATAATAAACATAGATTTGATATAATAACAGTCTCCATGCATCAAACTCAAATCAAAACAAAGATGGCTTCGCATGGTGGTAAAAGTCGCATGCCAATGTTCAGAGCATTTCAGCCATTACTATTATAAATTAAATCTGAATCTGAAACAGTATTCTCAACGCTCGTTATATGCCACATGAGAAGAAATTGGGCATGTAAGTTTGATGCAGCTGGTTAGCAATTAAGTTGGTCTTTCTGGTTGGGTAGATGTTTGAACGCTTCTTGTTTGAAGTTGTTGACATTAGATATGTTAGCAATGATTGATGGTAGTTTATTCCAGTTGCGTACCATTTGAAAAAAGAATAGTTATGGTACTCTGTTAAATGAGGCTGGTTGATATGCTAGATTATGTAGATTTCTGGAGTGGTGAATATGATGTTCCTCTAGATGGCATAACATTTTTTAGTCGCCAGATACACGCGTTGTTGACGTGACCCCTTTTTTAGACTAGCATCTGACACATTGTCATATGGTTGGAGAAACTGCCAGAATATTTAGAATGCAAATGTGTTGTCGAGCGTATTGACCATCAACATTGACCAATCAATGCCTTCTTTACATTATGGGCTGGGGAAAATCACTTCGGTCGGTTCCCTAGATCTACTGAGGTAAGTAACTTTTAGATTACGAATGTTTGTTAAGTAGATATAATTTACCTTAGCCCCGAAATGATCTTAAACGCCACATAGTACAATTCCTTAGCTTTAGAATAATGGGCATATCACTGTTGTTATTGTTGAGAATCCCCTGAAAAAAGATGGTTTGTACTAATTTATTACGTCTGGTGTTCAGAAAAAGCCACAATCGGCAGTGTTGGTGGCTTCGTGTGAAATGATAGTTTGAAGAGTCCCTTCATAATCCATCTTTTAGCAATTAATTGCTGGCATGTTTTGTTTATCCAAGTTATATATGTATTACTAATGTTTATCCATCAGTATTTTTATGTTAGAAATTATGAAAAGTAATTTTTTCTTGATTATCTGTGGTACTCGATCTGTCGGTCCTGTTGGATGCTTTGTAGCGCTCACTATTAAAATCCAAGTCATCTTTGATTTTTAAAACTAGCTGCAGATATTTTCACTTTAAAAGTTCATTGTGCGCATTTTATACTTACATATCCGTCACTATTTTTATGTTTCGTTGATGAATTTTTATTCTCGGTGAACATTTATGTCAACTGCAATATCCTATCAGAATGACCTGAATTGTTTAACCTGTTGAATTTTTCTTAACTATCTTTATTTTATTTAAAAAGTTATGCTAAAATACAGTAAGAACATAACATACTTCTTAGATTTTAGAAGATTCAGTTTGTGCTCGAGCAAGACTTATTGTTTTATAATGTGTTTTTGTTATTTGTAAATTTTACCATCTGATATAATTATTTAGACGAATATGCATATTTTTTTTGAAATATAATTTTTAGTATGAAATACCATTTAAATAGCTTACAAGTAAACTTGTTCAACCATAACCAACTGTGATTTTGAGAATATCACTTTACCTTTTGCACATAAAACATTTACAGGTCATTGTAGCGCAATACAAGAGAACAAATTACTATTAACTCAAATTTCATTATGCATTTTGTGTATTCTATGCTAAGACTCTTGTGTATATATTATTCCATTTACTGCTCACAATAATTCCATTTAAATTAGGATGAACTGGAAACTAATTCATATGTATTTTGTGTTACAGGTAAAAGTATTCCAGACACCAACTTGTGTGTACAGACTGCAACCAATATGTGATTCATGGATTTTAAAATTCTGCCTTTTCGATACCAATGAATCAAATGATGAACACATTGGATAGCACTGCATGCAATGTTATTTCTCTTGTTTCGGCAATAGGCTGGCAACTACGATAACCATACACTCAGACCATAGCATGACATCAGAATTTATTGCTATTAGTACACAATTCCCTAATTTTACATGATTAACAAAATCATGAACTTGATGCAGAGATAGCATGTTTGTGTGTGCATTTGCCTGCAAGAAATAAAACAATATGATGACTGTTGATAGGCATTGTTTGATGCAGTATGTACACACAGAAATAAATAGTTATATCTCACAGATTCGGTACTACAAACTTGTATTGTAGTACTTATACAATAATACATTATGTTATGCTTCTGAATGAAATGCTGCAACCTTTTGACAATTAATACATGGTGAACATATATTCACAGCTGTAATCTAAAAACATGGTTTAGTAGTTCTCACCAGTACATCAAAGATTTAATCTTGGTCAAATATTTAGGTCACTGAAATGTCGCATTATTAAGGTAAATTTTTAGTATAAACATGACCCCCTTCCCTGGTGGGTATCCATATGTATATTTACTAGGAACTAGGAAAGATAAATTTTTGTCTTCCAGGCCCAGGACAGGAAACAAGAAATGTTTCTTTTCTGATGTTAAAAAAGTGGAATAATGGAAATATCAACATTTAAAAAGGCTATAAACTTCATATAGTATTGTATCATGTGGAACGATTTAAATTATCATCTGGCTGATTTGAATTTTGTTGATATACCTAGCTTAAAAGCCATATCCTGGGATTAAATGTGCAGTGTTCCTTACTATATGTACTGAATAAGAGCGTACAACATAAAAAAGCCTTTAAATTTGCCGCCTTGTGTAAAGTGCAGAACGATACCAGCATTAAATTTATGCTGTGTTACGTCACGTGTGGAGCACAGCTGCCGGCCTGGAGCACGTGTAGCGGCCTGGCTGATTGACAGCTGTGCAGTGGCTCGAAAAACAATGGTGGTTTACTCCGGTAGTTCTGCGAGTGACATCGACAAGTTGATCGCATTGACTCATTGTGGCAGTACTCGTAACTCAGTGTACATCTTGGCGCCTCTTGGGAAATTGAAGATATCTTCACATGTGTCTTCTGAAGCCCATATTCCACTGCATGTATCCGTCAGTCTTCAGGTGTCACAAAGTATGTACCACAAATTATGCTATTTGCCATAGCATGGGTCCAGTCTGACGTCCTGTTTCTGCTAAAAAATCATGTCTCATGAAAATTTATGCATCAAATGCCCAGTCAAATTGGGATTGCCACAGTTTCTCACAACACGTCTTTTCACCACTTAAACACGAAGAAGAAGTCCGACCACTTGTCGAACGGAACATAGTCATAGTAGTAGAAATTATTCGAATTGGCAGTGGCCCATCGGGCTAGCAAAATATGAAAATTTCTGGCCCCAACTGGCCTAATGGCCTTAAAAACTGCTCCATCCAGTGTTAATGTCAAGGCGTGACTAATCTGAATGATGGAAAATTTGCCCACCAGCTTTCGAAGTAAACACCCTTTCACATAGCTGTCCTCTTTTGGCAACATTTCTATTAATATTAATAATATGTATGTTTGTGAAGGCATCTTATTTGTGGGCACTCTTGCCCTTGAAAGTTTACAGTTTTGAATGATTTCAATGTTTGCAATTCATTACTCGGCCTCACCTCACCTATCCTCTTCGGGCCTAGAGGCCCATAAGGCCGAAGTGTATCTCCTCCACCTCGCTCTGTCAGCTGCTTCACATCTGGCCTAATTCCAGCAGTTCCACCCCAGTACGCATCTTTCATTTTCAACAGTTGATCGCCATGTTGTGTTTGGTCAACCAACCTTTCTTCTACCTTCGGGTATCCAGGTCAACGCTGTCTCACATTTGCTTAACTTGACCTAGATGCTGATTGTCTTCAATTTTGTTTTTGCAAGAATATCTTGATTTGATACAATGTATGGCCATCTAATTTGTAGGATTCATCTGAAGCACTTGAAAAAAATGTATCTAACTTTCTGTTGTCACCTGTTGGTCACACCCTAGCTTTACATATTCTGTTAACAATGTTATCTTGTACTTGATCATCAATTAGTATTCTGTTTTTGCAATTCAGTTTTCTTTTTATGTATTCTTAGTCCTGTCCTTGCTGCAAATTGATTCAGTTGTCTCATCTTTGTTTCATGTGTGTGTAGCATGATGACATGAGTGCTATGTCATTGGCACAGTCCACGTCCTCTAGTTTTGACGTGAAGTTCCGTCTTATCCCTGTTTTATTTCCTGCTGTTGTTTATCCAGTCCACTACCATCAAGAAGATAAATCCAGACACTACATCTCTTTGTTTAACTCTGGTTTTGACCTTAAACCACACATTCACTATTTTTGTATAACATCTGAACCATGTGGATTATCTTGTGTGGAATTCCAAAGCTCTCCATAGACTCTCTCGGTGCACTGAGTCAAAGCTTTTTCAAAGTCCACAAATGTGATGTATAGACGCCTGCCATTCCACTACCTGTTCTATAATTTTTCGCAAAATAAATATCTGTTCTACTATGTCTCTCCCATTTCTGAAACTTGCTTGTTTGTCTCTCAACTTCCTGTATCTCCACATCTGTTACAGGATCATCAGGGATAGGTCTATTAAGGATTTCCTCAGTGTTCTTTCCATTGCTCCCTTCTGGCCAATCCTTCCGTTACTAAATTTCCACATTTGTCTTTCACTGAATTTGTTGTTTTATGTTTGTCATTACTGAGGTTTTTTGTAATATCATACACTTCTTTCATTCTTCCATTATGTGCTGCTTCCTCTGCTTCCATTGCAAGGTGGTCAACCCACTTCCTTTTGTCTTGCATCATGCTCTTCTTCACTTCTTTGTCTTTATCCTATATTTAACCATGTAATTCTGTTTAATCCTGTCTGACTGTGTCTGCTCGGTGTTGTTCTTGAGTCGTTTTCTCTCATCTACTAGCTCCCCCGACTCCTTGCTGATCCATGATTTTTGCCCTTTCTTTTTGTACTTCTTGAGCTTTTTCTTTGTATGCAGCCTGAAAGTCCTGCTATTGTTTCTCAACTTCTTCTTTGTCTGTTTTGTCGTAGTCTTGTAACATATCATATTTGTTGCACAACTTCAGTGAGAATTTTAATGGCTGGTTGCTGTAACTTAATTACCTCCTATAAAAAAAATTCTGATCGCCTTGTTCTTTTGTTTTCTCTTTAGTTTCAGCTTGATTTTTGAGCGCACTTGTTGGTGGTAACTCACAATGTATGCTCTTCTCATGGCCCTAGTGTCCATTACTGGTGTTCAGTGTTACCAGCTCACTAACACAAAAGTTATGGTATATTTGATTCTTTGTCCTTCCTTCTGGAGAAGTTCATGTCTGCTTATGTATCAGTTTATGTGGAAAATGGTATCTGTTACCACACGGTTATTGAGTCCACAGAAGTCAACAAGTCTTTTTCTGTTGTAATTTCTTTCACCTACTCCATGGCTTCCTATTATGTTTTCATATCCTTCGTTGTCTTCTCCAACTTTGGCACTTAAATCCCCCATTACTAAGAATATGTTATGCTTGTGTACACTGTCCACAACTGTCTGCCAACAACCACTCAATATATATTTATAATTTTCAAAACTACATAAATTATATTAAAATATAATATCAGTGCAAGTATCATTCACATCCATCTTAATTTTGGTGTACTTATTGTATGTTTTGTCCTTAGACACGTGAAAATTGTGAGACTCTAGCAATAAATAAAAAAGTTGTATTTGGTCAAAAATGGCACTCTATTAATAAAATGTGTGCCTGATCCTACTTTATTGCAACTTTCCCAATTCCCTCAATGCCCATATTCAGTATTAAAGTCACCTTGCTATTAAGTTAACTTTGGCTGAGTCCTGTAGGTGATCTTAATATCAAGGTTTGACTAGTTTGTGGAAAGCGTCCACTCTCATCAAGTTATTATTAATTAGTTCTTTAGAAATTAATTTCAGTAACAATCAAATTATTAATATGGCATTTGACTATGATAATGGAGGACTATAGCCCATTGTTAAATATATATATATATATTTATATATTATATATATATATATATATATATATATATATATATATATATATATATATATATATATATATATATATATATATATATATATATATGATGTTTCTATTTGCAGCCCTTCAGGAAAATTAGTTCAGATTGAATATGCCTTGGCAGCAGTTGGAGCCGGTTCACCATCTGTTGGCATCAAAGGTGAATATCTTGATTCAAATACCTTCTCTGTTCATGCACTTTAAATACCAAGACTTGTAATGTTTCCTAGATTAGTTAAAGTGTAGTTACTCAATAGTACCTATCCGTAGTGTTTGCATGAAACTTATACTTCATTGTATAATTATTTTAAAGAATAATGTAAAGGTATAGTGGTAGTACTGAAGACAAAATGAAAGCGGTTGAAACAAATCCTCATTATATTCATGTACCATAAATACTGTATATTTGTAGCAGTGGCTACAATTACAGAATTATGTAGTCGAATTCATGAAGATGATACCAATGTTGGGGTGCAGTAATTTGCCAAAAAACTAGTGAATGTCAGGTCACTGGGTTGTCGGTAGTAACTGCTAAAATAGTGGTGTAACATGGTCTATAGTATAAAAAATCAGGGTATAAAGTCAGGTATAATAGTAATACAATAGAACATTGATACAAAACAACAAAAACTAATTTTATACACATACTTTTTAATCTGCCTTAAGTATATATTTTTGCTTTCTGTTTTAATGAAATTCAGACAGTAATATATCCATGGTTAGATTAGTAATCATCAGTGTAAAGAGATTTGTAGCAACAAAATTTTATTTTATTCATATGTTATAGATAATTATTAGCAAAGTTATGGTGTTTTCATTTTGGCAATAAAATGGGACAGTCCGGCCAGATCTCTCTGGGGCCAGCTGTGACACCCTGAGAATTGGATTGGATGCGAGACCTGGATATTTCATGTGACCAGACTGCGGTCCTGGACCAGCTACTTGATCATGAACATGTGAATGCAGCCACATGACCAGATAATCCTGGGGTCTGCATCCCCCTGGGTGTCCAGCCAGCCCAAAACGAAATGTTTAGAATGAATGCCCCCCCAGGCGTTTTGAAATGCTGGCCATCCTATCATTTTTTTAAAGGTGGCGAAGGGGGCTGGTTGGTGGGTGACGTGTTTCGTTGTCCGTGCTACAAGACAAAGATGGGCCAAGGAATGGATGTTGACAGATCCCACTGCTGGGATAATGCTTCTAATTGGTCAGACACCCCCTGCAGTGAGGGAATGTAAGGGGTGCTGCCAGCTTCCATAGCAGGGTTAACGCTTGTAATTAGTCAGAGGCCCCCTGTGGTGAGGGGATGAACCTTTTAATATGTCAGCTTTCATTCCCCCAGGCCCTTGGTAGGGATGGTCCCTGGCCTCTGGTAGGCTCCCAAGATGCATCGGTCAGTTGTTCTGACATAAACCACGCACAATGATAACACTATGCTTCAATTTATGACAGAACAACACAACAACTCATGTAATAAAAGCTTCATATTTATTATTCATTTTGGCAATAAAATGGGACAGTCCGGCCAGATCTCTCTGGGGCCAGCTGTGACACCCTGAGAATTGGATTGGATGCGAGACCTGGATATTTCATATGACCAGACTGCGGTCCTGGGCCAGCTACTTGATCATGATCATGTGACTGCGGTCACATGACCAGAGATCCTGGGGTCTGCATCCTTGTAGGTGTCCAGCCATCCAAAAAAGAGTTGTTTAGACCGAATGCCCCAAGATATAAGGATGGGGTGGACAGTTGGATGATACTGAATGGTTGTTAATCAACAACCAACCTGTTGCAGTATCATAAAGACAATTATTACTCATAATCTTGACCTGTGAAGCAATTATGGTTGGTTCTATCTACCTACTGAAATACATAGTACCTTCTCATGCAAGAAAAAATATATGTAGAGTAAAGAATTATAATTATACCCACGCAATTAGTGCCACAACCGTATGACTTAATATACATACATACATTCATGTAAATAGGTGATACAGTACAAAGCTAATTTTAAAACATGCATATTTATAGTGCTATATATGTCCTAAGAACATTATCACACATGCATGTTGCGTGTACCATCATTGTTCTCACACATTAAAATACTGATCAGTATTAGTTGTGTACTACGGTACGAAATCATAGTTGTCTCAAATGTAAAACTACATTGTCCACATATGTGTGTATATATATATATATATTTATATATATATATATATCAGGGGTCTCTTTTGGGACGCGCCATGCGCCAATGGCGCGTTCCCCTGTAGAATGACGCGCATCCATCTTAACGCTTGGGAAAATTGGCGCGCGGGCTTGCCTATTGTTGGGCCCGTATCATGTTGTCACTTTGATAACACCACTTTGCTGTTGTACGTCGGTTGAAAAGTCCTCATAACCAGTAAACATATAAAGGATATACTAATTTATTGTAGTCTTACATTGCTAATATAACCACTCGTATCGTTGATGCGGCTATTTTATACGGTAGTCCTACGTTCTTGCGTCGCTCTTACCACGACTACGTGACTTCGCCTTGACAGTAGAAGCAACAAACAGTGGCGCCACATAGCGGAGTCCGAATAAACACACAATGCTTACGCGGCGTTTCGTATACGCGACATTGTCGCTCGTTCACCGAAATTCAACATGCCGCCAAAAAAAAAGAAAACTGAATCAGCCGGACATCCGAAATGTTTTCCGTCAAAATGTAAGTATATATTCATTATACGGTGCCTTAGAACGTGTCGTTTTGTGATACAAGTAATTCGTAATTGGCATAAATCGTAACTTGCACATATGACGTAATATCTCCCACGACAACCGTAGCGTCCGTATTATCTTAATTGCGTTTACGTGCAATATTTATCATACATTAATTTAGGAAATACCTCATAATAACTGTCGTTCAACATCCGAATATTTAAACAATTTGGAGTTGTGTCCTAATACGCTTATCATCATCATGGGACGTGCCAGTGCCACAGTGGGCTCTGTATTGCCTATAATTATGCTAGTCCATCAACGCCAGTTGTCAATACGCGGAAGTTGGACCAAATAACAAAGTGTATTGTGTGATAAATAAAGCCAAATTTAACAGCCAAAAAACGTATATAAGTAAGGGTTATGTTGTGGTGGTTGCATGTCTGTTATTCCGTGTATAATTGTGTGTGCAAATTGCTGTACATAGAGCTATTCTGTAGTAATTTGCTATTGTCAGTTCGATATCATCTTGTTAATAAACCAACTTTACATGTCATCACCTAGTGCAACTGTTTTGGATTATTGCCAATTATGATTAATTAATTTTACTTATTCAATTATATGTATTCAATGGTTTTTACAGACTCTAACACCGGGACAAATGACTACACCAGAGCAGACAACTGGAAGTAGACAGGGACTGGAGCTTCGTCGGGAAGTACACCGGGGCAGGAGCAAGGGACTTTGTCTGGAGGTACAGGTGAACAGGAGCAAGAGACTTTGTCTGGAGGTACACGTGGACAGGAGCTAGGGACTTTGTCTGAAGGCACAGGTGAACAGGAGCTAGGGACTTTGTCGCCAGCTACGCAGGGACAGGAGCAAGCAGCTTCATCGGGAACTACGCAGGGACAGGAGCAAGGGACTTTGTCTGGAGGTACATGTGGACAGGAACATGGGACTTTGTCGCCAGCTTCGCAGGGACAGGAGCAAGCAGCTTCATCGGGAACTACGCAGGAACCAGAGCAAGCGGCTTCGACGAGAAGCACACCTGGACCCAGGAAGAGGAGCTTCCAAAAGGTGTGGCTGTCAGCCTATAAATGGCTCTGATATGATAATAGAAAAGATCTGATGCACTGCCAGCTGTACAGGGAAGCCAAATCCAACAGCACAATGGCCAAAGGAACGAAAAACTTTCGGACATCAACAATTACACGCCACTTGACATTTTCAGACATTTTGCAGAATCTCACTCTGACATCACTGCGAAGTAAGTGACCAGTTGATGCGAGTGCACTTGGAAGGAGGGAGGTTGGAGGAGTTTGATTTCAAACTAGCATTGAAAACATGGTGCGAACATTGCCACCGCAAAATCTTTGCTAACTAAAGTGATGGGTCATTCCACAGTGCCCAATGTAAAGGATGATGATCTAAGACAAAATAGAAGTGATTTCCAGTAATTTTGTCTGCAGGAAGTGTCATCCGGACTTTACATAATTTCAGCTTCTGTGGGTTCACCTTGACCAGAACAGTTGTCTTGCTCAATCAAGTAACATATTTGTTTCATCAGCTTTATTGTGTTGGTATGTTTTATTCCCAAATTACACAGTGGATGTGACCAGTCATTGGGTTGTGCAAGTGTCTTGAGTTCTGTAATTATTGTTACTTGTTATGTGAAAGGTACAGAAAGTACTACTTTGCAAACTTTGAATAAAAACAATCTTTGTAGTTGGTGTCAAGTATTAGGGCTGAGTGTTACATAGCATCCATGTCAGTGGCCCTGCCCAAGTTCTAGTAAGTAAAGCTATAATTATATAAATTGTAATTTATTATCTGGCCGATACATAGCTATCAGGTGAAGTATTAGCACTATATTTATATCTGTTAGGATATAAATATGCCGTTAGTTATGATTGTATTTGTGTGAATGACTACCGCTAGATATTAATTTATTTATTTTACTTGGCACAGTTGTGACACGTTTATTTTGTTATTTATTTAGCATTCTGTTATGTATAGCAGCAATAATTAATGTGGGTATATTAATAATTATTATAAATTATCAGGAGGGATAGTAATCACTAATGAATAATGTCCAGTTAGTGACGCGTTGTTTTTAACAAAATATTTGATATGTGTGCAATTAATTATAATTATGGATAATTTGCATCTCATATTGATTGTATACTTCCAGATTGTTTTGACACCAGTCAAAATAAAAAACATGTTTTGTCTAAGATGTTCTTCTTGTGATTTGATTGTCATATATATGTTAATCCAGACTGTCACAGTCAGTATGTATATTCTTATGCTGCAGATACAGTACACATACTGGTGTGCCTTGTGCATGTCTGCTGACAATGAAATACTTCCTTCAATGCACATACATCAACATACTTGTTACATGATGTAGACAACATTGTAAAATTTTTTAGCAGTAATATTAACTCCTTGTGTAAAGCTTTTTGAAAACAGCCTTTCTTTACGCGGTACTTGTGGAGGATTCCAGAATAGTTTCACTTTAAATAATTGCTTTAACGTCATACCAATTTTGTACGTACAACATAAGTTGTTCTTTTGACATACATGATCCGCCGCATTTGTAATGTAAAACAGATCTCCGGCCAAAACTATACTGACCCAATCATCATTGAAATGACCCATACAATTTTGCTTGTATGGGTCGGTTGGCCCATGCCTATTTTTTCTAGGGAGACCCCTGTATATATATATATATATATATATATATATATATATATATATATATATATATATATATATATATATTGTAGCACACTGATCACACTCCTTATCTAAAGTGATACTGAACCCATGGTTAGCAAATTATTCAAATGTTACGGTACATGGCTTGTTGGGCTTCTCGCAGTGATTTGCAAGATGTTTGAATATACCTGCAGTAACAATCAGAGTTCCATCTGCCCTGTGTTCGTATCATGTGATCTGGAATGTGTGCAGCTGCTGCTGTGGTAGCTGCACCTATCCGGAACGAGTGACCGCTATACAAAGATGGATTTGTAACCAAGACTGAAAAGAAATGTCTTTAGTTTCTCTATTAAGAAAGAGCGTGTCAATGGCGGGCGCCCCTGTTAAAGTGGTAAACAAAGGGTCATGTGACTGGGCTACCATATCAATCCTTGTCTGCAGCAGGGGCATCATAGTCTGGAAAGGGCAAATGTTCTACTTTGTTGCAAAATATTTAAGAGTTACCCCTTTGCCAAATGGATCTGTCTTTGATCTTTTCAACTGAAGTGTGAAATACCTTTCATGAATATGAAACTGTATGTCACCTATACTCAAATCTGTTAGAGGGTCAAAAGTGTTAGACCGACTTGTGTGAATTCTCCACATCTTAAAAATCCAAAGAAAGCCAGACAGAATGCTGTCTCTAGGAGTAAGTCTTCATATGGGCCTAAGAAACCTGATCTTAGAACATTACACATTTTGTTTTAAATTTCTCCTGTAATAGGTAACCTGGGTTTAACTATATTATCGTGCGATTTCTTTACTGCTTTTAGAATAGTTTGCATACGCAGGAATGGCTGGCCATTTACAAAACAGCATGGATCCTGAAAACCTGCCTTGATATACGCAAACCTAATGCCAACTAGATATGTCTTTATGGTAGAATACTTTAACTGTAAGAAACTAGAACAGTGTGCCACAAAGTAGATAAGAATTTCTTCTGATATAGTCAGGTATGTAGGACTCAGGCTTCCACTTGGATACATATCTGAAAATCTTCTAAATGCTCTAACACCTGCTTCATATACTCTTCTGGTAGACTTGTTTATTGACATATCCCATAGCTAGTCAACTACACTACCTGATATCACATCGGAGGGCATTGGACACTGGCAGGGTTTGAGTGCAGCCCCGGGTGCGAGCTGTATGAATCTGCTAACCTGGAACTGAGATAATGCATCAGCAATGTTATTATTAATACCTGGGATGTGTTTAGCAGTAATAGCGTCTCATTAACCTCATAATGAGTTGTACTTTAGATCTACCCTTGTTAACCCATTAGACCCCACAACAGCCGCGGCCGGCCAATCTGTGCAGTCCTGGAATGGCCGCTGCCGGACGCATACAGGACCCTCTATTAAAAAAATCCTGCCGAATAACTACTGAACTAAATGCTATGCGGGGCTATTGGGAAACGTAGCCTATTAAAGGTAAGGAGAGCCATTGTTCTCTCTGCCATGGCATTGGGTGGATCTGTAGTTAGAAAGTCGTCTAACAAATGTAACATAACATTAATTCCATAGTTATGCTGGGCTATCCAACAAATTGCTTGTGAAAGCCAGTCAAAATTTTTTGGACTGGAACGGCTGCCAAAAACTAGCCTAGTATAAAAAATATTCTTCATTCCACTTAACTTCATATAGATTACACAGTGATGGATGGATCGGAATCTGCTTAAACGCATCTACTATGTCAGTCTTGCATAACCAAGATCACTGACACCTACTGTATCTAGGATTCCCTGTATAGCATCATCTAATTTAACATAGGACAGAGAGTATTCCTCTTTGTTGATCAGTTCCTGTTGGTATTTTAATTAGTGTCGGTGTCATAAGTCATTTTAAGACTAGTAGTTGAAAATTATCTTTAAGATTTTATCTTGTTTTTTGTGTGGGTAAAAATTTTGCATTTTGTCAGTCGTATGTGACTACTTTCTTTACACCTCTACAAGCGAAACAAAATTAACTTGTGTATAATACCAATCATAAAAAATAAACCAAGTATATCTCACTCAGTGTCTGCGCATCAACTTTTGCATAGCAATATGCCCATTGAATTGTGACCCCAGTACAGAAATGTGAACCCCATCCTAAAATTTTTTTCAAACATAATAAGTGGTTAGGAGTTTGGTGACACATTCAGGTTGATTAGTAGCATTTATCTAACTAAATATCTACATAAATGGGGATATATAATAATTGTTATAAAATTGTTCACCATTCATTCATATTCACCATAGTCCCAATGTAACATATAATCTTTTAGTATTTATTAATTTAGTTAAATATAATAAATCCATGCATAAACCTATAGTACATTTGTATTTTTAGTACAATACATTTTAATTAATTCTGATTAATTGTATCATTACAACGTTTATGAATTTTCATGCATGCATGCATAAAACCTACTTTAACATGTATTAAGCATAATTACGTCTCAAGAAACTTATTGTTCATTCTGTATATTTCAACTGCATCTCGCAGTCTTCAGCAGACTGAAGTTACAGATGTGTCACATGACCAATGTCATATGACACAAGCTGGAGTAGGACTGGTGGGAGCTCCTGGCCAACGTCTCGGTTCATTGTAGGTTTCTCTCTGTGGATGTTAATCGCCTCCTTTATTTTTACCTCCTGTGCCAGTTCTCCTCGTGGTCTAGAATATTAACGTCCATCATAACACTAAGTTTCTTGAGAGGTAATTATGCTTAATATTAATAACAAAGAAACCGGATCATCTATACATTCAACGATACTTTAACATGCTACATACAAACATCAAATTGTGTGTAAATTGGGGTATTTCACATCATCACCACTCATAAAAATTATCACCAGATCAGCCTAATTAAATGGTACACGTACATTTTGTTAATAGAACAATTTTTTTGCACTAGTAATTATAAAATAATTGTATGTTAGGGTACAAAAAAAATCCTTTCCAGGCAGTAGCCTGCATATACTTACATAATATTAACTGGCATGTCTAAAACTGAAGCATCTTTTGAAGTTTGTGATCTTGGGTGATGGAAGCAGTATTGAGTAATTCATGGAGGCATTTGTATCTAGGTGAGGGGGGCATTATTTAAACTTGTATATAGTGGAGATGTATTGATGGGCATTATTTGAATGGATATATAAAGCAGTGTTCAAAATTAAGGCCTTTTTATCAGCCCCACCCTGCCGATTCATCCCGGTGGCCATAGCTAAGTTGAACTGTATTACTATTAGTGATGCACATTACAGTATTTACTTAATCCTCCTCGTGAGGAAGTGCACATAAGGCTGACACCAGAGCATGCCACTGCAGTCTATCTCTTGATGTCTTCTCGAGCTTCCCCCAGGTTAGGTTATGTTCTTTCATTTCTCACTCCACTGTTCTCCAGGTTTCTTTCAGTTTTTCTCACCCGTTTTCCATCTGATGTCCATCTGAGAGCAGTTCAGACTATTGCCATCTGCAGCATTCTCAAGATGTGGTCAGTCCACTGCCATCTGCACATTTTATATCCAATATTATGGGCGGGGTTGATGTTCTTCTGTGAAGTTCAGCATTGGTGTTAGGCCAGAATATCTTTTGTGAAGGCATATGTTCTGAAAGCCTGTGGTTGATAGTCTTTGTCATTTTCCAGGATTGTGATCCATAAAGGAGGACACTAAGAATATTGCTCTTGAAAAGGTGTATTTTCGTTTTCTGAAAAATTTTCCCAGATTTCCAGATGTTTCTGAATGTAGCAAATGTTTGGCCAGCTTTCAAGAGTCTTGTGCATATTTCTCTTTCAAAACTTCCATCGGCAGTCATCTTGGATCCCAGGTACGTGAACTCCTCCACCTCTTCAATGTTTTTTCGTTGTAGTTTTATTGGTTCGTTTGTCCTTCTATTCATCCTCAAATGCTTGGTCTTTGTTTTGCTGACTTTGAGTCCAATCTTTTGTCAGGTAGTAGAAAGCTCTTCTATCTTTGATTGCATGTCTGAGAGGTGGTGGGATGTTAGGCAGATGTCATCTGCAAAGTCGTCATCATCTAGCGAGTTGTCAGCATCCATCTAATCCCTCTCCTGCCAGCACTTTCTAATTTTCGCATGATCCAGTCCATGCTCAGCATAAACAGAAATGTGAGAGGATGCAGCCTTGCTTCACACCTGTTTTGATTTTAAATGTATCTGTCAGACTGTTGCTGCATATCATTTGTGCTGAAAAATCTGTATACAGCATTTTGATGATGTTGACAAGCATGGCAGGAACTCTGTAGTGTCTCATGATGCTCCATAAGGACTCCTGATGAAGTCTGTCAAAAGCCTTTTCAAAGTCTATGAAATTAGCATTACGGGGGTGTATTCCAATATTTACTCTGTTCTAGTATCTGCCTTAGAGTATGTACATATATGGTCACTACAGGATTTCCATTTCCTGAAGCCTGCCTGTTCTTCCCTGATGTGATGCTCCAGTGCCCTGGTCAGTTTTTCTTGAATAATTTTGTTAAAGACTGCTTGTGAGTGATAGAAGGGTGCAGTTGGATAAGGCTCCCTTTGTGGGAAATTTTACTATCAACCCCATTTTTCAGTCCTCTGGTATATTTTCTGTTTCCCAGATGTCACTGAAGATCTGTGTCAGAAGTCTGGGTGTGACTGTATCTTCAACCTTCAGCATCTCAGCTGTCACTCCATCAGAGCCTAGGGCCTTTCCATTCTTCATCACCTTTATGGCCATTTTCAACTCTTCAATTGTTGGTGGGTCTGTCTTGACCTCGTCGTTCTTCAGCCTCTTGGAGTCAAGCTGTCTTGCCCTCTCCTGTCCTCGTTTGGTCTTCCACAGCTTTAGGGTTACTGTTTCATCAAGATTGTTCGAGATGCCGTACTTCTTGAAGCTGTTTTCAATCATGGCAGATGAATCACATCCGACACCTTCACGAGCCATTGTACATTAATCTCTTTGGTCGGCGCACGATGGTGGCCAGCATCCAGTGCTCTCACAAGTGCCGCATCTGCTGCTTGAAGGGGCGATTGATGCTAATGTCAAGCGGCTGTACTAGCGACGTCAGACCGATTACATCGATGTCGCGCTTGGTTTCAGGTTTTGATGTTTTAAGCTGCCTTACTTTTATGAGGAGTTCCAAGCATATCATTCACACCTTACTGGCTTTATCCAATTGTCAAAGCAACACCATTATCCGATTGTCAAAGCAACACCATCCCACGCACCTTGTATTCTATGCAGGTGGCAGGTTAACCCGCGCTAGTAAACTGTCTGCGAAATAGACCAATCTGTCAATCATAGGTTGCTAGTGTTTGTGCCATGAATTACCAAGCAATGTACAACCCGCGAATCTGACCACAAGACAGATAAATTCATATGTGTTTCTTTCAATAATAATAATATATATATTCGTACACGGTGTACAATTAAATTATAATAATATGTTCAATTACACTGTACATAAATCAGATAGCAATGACATCAGCTTGTCACTGCTGAAAAGAAATGTCACATGCATTCTCTATATTACACAACACATCTTTTATAATTGACACTTAGCAGCACCCCGAGGTGCGATCGCCCCCCTGGGTACCTGCGGAATTACAATTTATAATCAGCTTTTATTAAAAAATAAAGTAATAATCGGTGTTTTGTATGAACATTTTTATTATGTCCAGGCCCGACCCGGCCCGCTCACACCAGACCCGGCCCAAGCCCGATGTGTTTAAATTGTTTTCAGGCCCGGCCATGTAGGCTCAGGCCCGGCCTGCCCCACAAAATTATGTAGAGGCCCGGGCTGCGGGCCGGGCTTGGACCCAAAGCCCGGCCCGCGCAGGGCACTAGTACCTGGTAGTTCTGAGAATAACGGTCACGCCTTGCCAATTATGTAATCAACATGCATTGCCATTCCCTTGTTGGAAACAATTGCATTTACAAAAGACTTATAATCCCCTGAAAAAAATTTTTAAGTCAGCAATGCATAACCCCAGAAACAACACAAATGAGAAAATAAACAATGTCCAGGCTTGTTGAAGTGAATGCGCTAACATTTGATCAAATGCTTGTGAGTACCAGGGCAGTAGGCCAAGGATGACACAACACTAACTACAACTGGGTTACTTTTATGAGGAGTTCCAAGCATAAAGTTCACACCTTGCAGGCTTCATCTGATTGTCAAAGCAACACCATTACCAGTGCCTCCTTAGAGTAAATTACATTTATTCTGGTATAAGATGTGGTGTTATAATCCCATGCACCTGGTATTCTAGGCAGGTGGCTCATTAACCCGCCCTAGTAAGCTGTCTGACAAGAGGAACTTTTTAAGAAATAAGTAAACCACAATATCCAGCTGCAGCCGGCTGCTCTAGATGTCCAGTTATTACATAGTTACTGGCCGTCACTCAAACACCTTTGAAGTTGAAACAAGTGCACAACAAACAGCTATACCCTGGACACTCTTTTTAATCTGATGCAATGCATGTTTTACATGCATAGGCATCAACGTTATACATGGTTCTACATAAAATGTCATACAAACAAAACTTCTCAACATATTTAAATAATTTTAGCTTTATTGCATAGCCTACATGTATGGCTACATTTCTCCCACTGGATGTATGGACATTCAACCACCCAGTTATTATTTGGCAGCACGGTGATATTTGTTTCTTTGTTTTCCGTTTTGATGAAATTCACATAGTAATATTCCCATGATGGTATAATGTGATGTAGTTATTATCATTGTATTACATTAAAGACTCTTTTAACAATAAAATTATACCTCATTCATTCATTTATGATAATAATTAAAGTTATTTCTTTTTTGCGGAACCCATTTAAATTGTTCCTAATTGTGTGCGCTACTGAAGTTCGTCACATGCAGGGTTAAAACGGTCTTGGCTCGAAGTCCGGGTGCGGCTTAAAATAAAGTTTTTGCCTACAACAAACGGTGCGGAGGAACGTCTGGGTTTATGTCAAAAGTCAGGATGCAGCTTTAATTAGGGGTGCGGCTACAAATAGAGTATTTATGGTAACAGTAATTTAATTTATTTAAATTATTCAACTGTATATAATATTATAGGTTTTGATATAATATAATATATGGTATGAATTTTAGGGATACAATGAATTGTATAAGTTCTAATGATCATCTTGCAGACTGTGTGTTAAAAAGTATAGCGCCATATTTTATGCAAAAGAAAGCGAAAGCTATAAAAGCAGTTACAACGAAAACATCAATTAACAAATGAGAGAATAAATATTATGCTTTATTCACAATAAGACATATTAAGGTTCATGTGCTCGGTACACAATCGTTTGGGCCGAGATCGCTATGCCCGTTTTACTCTGAGGCCGAAGTTACGAGGAAGGAATGCTATCAGAATTCACCAGGCCATATTCACTGTGAGCCAACATCACCTATATCTGCGCTGACAGCTCGCTAACAGCTCGCTTCAATCCAAGGTGTTCTATGGATTGGTGACATCAACATAGCTTGTTGTGGAAATGGAAATATACTACAAGATGTAATATAATGCAATTCTATGGAAATCGGGTAAACTATACTATGACATTGTGTGACATATTAAGTGAGGCTGGCAGAGGACTAATTTAGTAAACAAAAGCCAAAATATGTTACATAAGTTGAGTTAGGATGCAGACATCATGACCATATCGTATTGACAAATGTATAGGTGTATACAAATCATTTGGCAAGCAAATTTTGCTAGACTTTGACATTCATGCATGACGTAGGGTTATCTAAAAATGTGGCGAGGCCCATGAAATTAAGATGCTGTGTGTTCAACAAGGTTTTCCTAGCAAACCACTGGTGTTATATTCCTAGTTGTATTTACAAATGGTTATATTTTAGTAACACTTATAGGTGCATAGGCCCAAAACCATGACTTTTCTTTCCTTTAACAAATTGCGACATCAGCTTGTGGGCAATAATGGGGGACTGTTTGTCTATTACATATAAACAATGTCAACAACATGCAAGGCACAAAGATGCTCTTTAGCCTAGTCTCTGTTGGCCAGTTTTGATTGAAATAACCCCTGCTGTTGTAATTCGAATTTGGATATTCTTGATTTTAGTTGCAAATGGTTATGTTTTATTAACTGTTATATGTGCATAGGCCCAAAACTATGACTTGTTTCCCATGAATAATTTTTTTATTAAAAAAAATTGTATTAGCTTCATTCAGATCACCTGAATTCCATGGCAACATAATACTTAATGAAAGTAGAAATTCTTTGTATCATAAACTTTATTTCATTATGTATTTATCATATGGGCCATGGAGTGATTCACTACCGTTAGAGCATCCAGGAGAGCGACTTACCACAGTCCTCATCTGTTTAAAACAGAAGGTCTGAATTCATCTCGGTACAGGTTGTACAGCTGTGCTACACACATCTCAGTACAGGTTGTACAGCTGCACTACACACATCTGGGTACAGGTTGTACAGCTGTACTACACACATCTCGATACAGGTTGTACAGCTGTACTACACACACACCTCGGTACAAGTTGTACAGCTGTACTACACACACCTCGGTACAAGTTGTACAGCTGTACTACACACATCTCGGTGCAGGTTGTACACTTGTACTACACAATCTGGGTACTGGTTGTACAGCTGTACTACACACATCTCGGTACAGGTTGTACAGCTGAGGGGTCAGGTGTACTACACACATCTCAGTACAGGTTGTACAGCTGAGGGGTCAGGTGTACTACACACACCTCAGTACAGGTTGTACAGCTGTACTACACACATCTCGATACAGGTTGTACAGCTGTACTACACACACCTCGGTACAAGTTGTACAGCTGTACTACACACACCTCAGTACAAGTTGTACAGCTGTACTACACACATCTCGGTGCAGGTTGTACACTTGTACTACACAAATCTGGGTACTGGTTGTACAGCTGTACTACACACATCTCGGTACAGGTTGTACAGCTGAGGGGTCAGGTGTACTACACACATCTCAGTACAGGTTGTACAGCTGAGGGGTCAGGTGTACTACACACACCTCAGTACATGTTGTACAGCTGTACTACACACATCTCGATACAGGTTGTACAGCTGTACTACACACACACCTCGGTACAAGTTGTACAGCTGTACTGCACACATCTCGGTGCAGGTTGTACACTTGTACTACACAAATCTGGGTACTGGTTGTACAGCTGTACTACACACATCTCGGTACAGGTTGTACAGCTGAGGGGTCAGGTGTACTACGCACACCTCGGTACAGGTTGTACAGCTGAGGGGTCAGGTGTACTACACACATCTCAGTACAGGTTGTACAGCTGAGGGGTCAGGTGTACTACACACACCTCAGTACAGGTTGTACAGCTGTACTACACACATCTCAGTGCAGGTTGTACAGCTGTACTATACACATCTCAGTGCAGGTTGTACAGTTGCACTACACACACCTCAGTACAGGTTGCACAGCTGTACTACACACATTTCAGTGCAGGTTGTACAGTTACACCACACACATCTCGGTACAGGTTGCACAGCTGTACTACACACATCTCAGTGCAGGTTGTACAGCTGTACTACACACACCTCTGTACAGGTTGCACAGCTGTACTATACACATCTCAGTGCAGGTTGTACAGTTGTACTACACACATCTCGGTACAGGTTGTGCAGTTGTACTACACACACCACGGTACAGGTTGTGCAGTTGTACTATGCACATCTCAGTACAGATTGTACAGCTGTACCACGCTGTTATACATTACCTCATTACCTAGCCAAATGTTGACAAAGAATTCTAATGTGTAAACAAACTACCCAGGTAAACACACATGTATTTACAACTTGTTTCATAATCTACTGTAGTGTGATAATTTAAAAAAAAATTACACCTGAACTTTTTACAAGGGATATAATATGAAAGTTGTAGAAATAATTGTTACAAGTTTCATATTTTCGGTAGGTGCTACCCGTATAGGCTAACAAGTAACTATTCAGTTTTAATGTTTGATATAGTAGAAATGACTTTGATGATCTCTTGTTTTATAATTGTTCATATATTTAAAATATATATCTAAAATAATGTTTTTTTATGCAGCGAAATGTTATTTTCTTTCTATTGGAATCCACATAATGTTTACTTTTCAGTCTTATGATATTTCATTTAAGCTATTTTATTCTTAACTTTGGTACATAGGAGCGGAGTCACGAAAAATGGAATAGTTGTGTAAAAATTAGGAGTGAATAATTTTCTTTCCTAAAATAATTTCTTTCCCATTTAATGTTTATAGTATGGGGTTGAAAGTATACCAAGGTGATAAGTAGAAGATAACTTACTGCCTTGTTTTTATTATATAGGATGATGAAATAGACCATTCACATTTTTGTGTCGCATATGTCGCACCTATGTGTCCTGCAAAAGTTTCCACAATGATAATTCTTTCTTTTATTTTTAGTGGTGTATTATGATGGTGGTGATAAGACAAAAATAGAAATGTTAGGTTTTCCATCGAAACTATCAAATGATAGTGCTGACAGTGTAAAATTGTGTCCCTTTTTGAAAATCCAGTTGGAAAAGTTCCACCCAACAGAATTTTTTGAACAAAGACATAAATTAATTGCCTGGTTATGTCCTACACCTCACATCTCACTCAGCATACCTCTCATGGGGCACTGATTTTCATAGATTCCATTCTACAGGACAAAAACCCGTGTGACAGATGCGACATTAATTGTGACAGACATAAACGACAAGGTTAATCAAATTAATCTTTATTTTCAAACTGTCTCTATACTTGGTTGGGCTGTTGGTTTACATGATTCAAATCACTTTTTCAGAAAATATGAAGAAGATTACCTTGATTAACATAGTGATACCTGGAAATCTGACTACATGTAAATTTTTATTACCAATCTTTTCATGATGGCATTCAAAGCAGCTATTTTCCTTTCAACATTTGTGTGCTTGGGACAGGCGCACTGAATACCATCACTGAACCTTGGGATCTTCACATTTGGCGGACGGAATATCTTGAATATTGTGAACTTGTAAGGAAAGGCTGGATTTTCATCTTGCAAGATTTTGTATGCATCTTCAACTGTCATGCTCAGAAGATACTTTGCCTTGTGTTGTTTGAAAGCAGCTGACACTGTATTCCCTGGTACAGCTCTGCTTATGTCTTCTCTGAAGAAATCCTGGATTCGATTCATCGATAGTGGGGAAACCCTGCATATTCTAAATTTGGCAGTCCCAGCAAGCATGCTTATATCCCTGTACGCTTTGCCTTTAGAAACAGCCAGTGTCTTAGCCATTTTTTTTAGATTTTCTTGCATATTCTTTTGATCCTGAGGGAATTATTTGATGATATTTTCTGCTAACATCCCTCTCCATGACCATGCCTTTAAATTCTGGCATTAAACTACGTTTGATTTGTGCACTTGTTTGAACCATATTTCTTGTATGCTTTTCTGGAGGTAGGTGTAGCAGAGAGGATAATAGACTGAAGTGCTTCTGCTCTGTGTGTTCTGTGTGTGCAGTTTACAACAATGATATTCACTTCCTAATATCATCAGCTCAATCATAATATGATATCCTAATTTTTTATTTGAAAAACTTCTTATCACTAGCCATTTCGCTTAAGTTTTAGGCAAGCCCAAAACATTTAATAACACATCAGGTTTTCTCTTTGAAAACAAAAGATTTGTATTGTTCAATAAAAAAGTTACATTATCTAAATGGAACTGATGGCACTTCTCCTTTGAGCCAAATAAATAATAGGGGATGGTATCATGACACTTCAAAAGCAGTCCAAATGTGTTCATTTAGAACTTCTAATACCAAAAACAGATGCATATAATTATGTTATACACATGGTGAGGGCAGCAAAATCAGATATACTCATTTAGTTATTTGAGGGAGCTAATATTCTGTTCATGCTTCTCCACACAAAAATCAAATAGTGGATATCCAAAATGTTAAACACTGTGTGGGTCAATGCTGATCATGGGTGTGACTTCCATCCTCTCGCCAATCACATGACAAAGTTACAAAATTTCAGTTGAGGAAGCACCTTTAAGATATCTAAATAGTTGGGGTTTGTCTTTTGTTTTACATGGGTAATTAGCATAATCTTTGATGCCATCTGCACAATAAAGTAACATTAACGAAACAGCTGTACACTACAGCCAACTATGAGTAGATTGCCAGCCAATTGTTGGCAAAATGATGATAGAGGAAATTTTCCAAAAGTAGGTGTCTGTTTGTATCTAGTTAATAACATGTCATATTACATTGCTCATGTAGTTTTACTTTGTTTTAGTGTAATTTCAACCAAGAAAAAAATATTATTTTATTTACATTTACAGTTTAGTTTACTCACACAGTCACAGGTGACATCATCGTGCTCATAAAGCATCTCATCTGCAACAATCCAGTCTTACCATTTGAAAGTGTACTGGCCTAGTAACTGTTATTCTAAATTAGAATTTGTCATACCAAAACATCTAGACATATGCCGTTTATCATACAACTGCAAATAAAATTAATTTACTACAGCAAATTGATCATTCTGGTACTTATGTCGCTTATGTTACATCTGTCACACTGTGACAGACGCAACATTTGAAGGGATGGAATTGATAAATCCTTTGCTACTTCATAACACCAACTCACTGATTAATGGTTTTGTATCTGTGAATTGCAAATGGTTCAAGCTGTGTATAGCATATTTTTTCATATTTTTCTCCCTCTTACTTTTCTGGGAAAATAGGGTGTGACAGACACAATGTAAGGGGACGGAAGTTTTTTCACAGTTTTACACACACAAAATCTGTATGACTTACAATGTTTGTTCAATTTCTTTTTTTGGAAATCACTTGAGGATGTGTTGTAAGGCAGAAAAAAAAGTTAATGTTAATTTAGCCTCTTACCTTTTTCTTAGACAGATCATGATACAGCTACTGCCCAAAACTGCTGTCTCTTGAAAAACAATGCCAGGTTCCCACCTCAATAACTCAGCAATGGGTGGGAGTACACAGTTAATTCTTTCACCCAAATATACCTTGGGGTATATATTCAACACAAAAAAATTAAAAGAGGCATCCATACCTTCGTATAATTTTTATTTTTACACATGAAATGCCATCGTCAAAAGTTTTTACATTTTTATTGAAAAATAACCCCCTTTTTAGGCCCTCATACAGCTGTAGAAGAAGCAAATCTTGATGAAACTTGCCAATGTTGTCTTTGCTAAAAGATAAGACCATTTTTTATCCTTAACAAACATTAAAAGTGGGGTATTAATCTAAACAACCAAACAGCAAAGCTCATAAGTTTAGAAAATCAAAGTGTTCCATTTTTCGTGACTTCGCTCATAGACAAACCCATTTATGTGAGGCCAAAGTGTACAGACCAAAATAGTTATAACATTAATGTGTTGCAGGAAGGATTTTCATAAAATAGAAGAAGCAATAATTGTTTATAAGTTTGCTACCTCTTCGTATAGACGACATATTTACTTCCAGCATGCAACGGTGTGGTGCTAGCAACTGAGAAGAAGCACAAGTCTGTGTTGTTTGATGAGAACAGCATTCACAAAGTGGACATGGTCACCAAAAACATCGGGATGACCTACAGTGGAATAGGACCCGATTATAGGTCAGTAGACGTTAGTAGAGAGTTCAAGATCATATTCTGTTAGGATATTTGGAAATGGTTCATTATAATGCTGTATTGTTGCCAATAGATGCAGTGCATGAGTGTGAAGACTTGGGTATGTGTTTGTTAGTTCATAAGTTTCACAAACTGTCGGGGGTGAGTGGGTGGATGCCCAAATTTCATGCACGTCATGCACATGCAACTTTATGCCTGGCAACACTTAATAAAGATACAGCTTCAGCACATCTACCAATCCAACTGATGCTCGATTGACACATGACAAGAACGCACAAGACACACAGCACATTCAGCCTGTGCTGAATCGACGCTGAAAATTCAAGCTCGCTTTGCCAAACAAATGCCTTTGATAGCAATGTAGTGCCATCTAAAATGCACACACACTTTATTCTGTTAGGAAGAAAATATCTTGAAGATTTTAAAATAGTCCCACCATATTTTCACCCTAAATTTGCTATAATAAAATCTGGAAAACTATTCTCTAGACCTGAATATTTATGACCCACTCCACCAAAATCAGGAATAAGTCGGAAAATTACATTTTGAAATAAAGGTACCACATGAAACTACCAAGCTCTATTAGTTGTTGAGTTATTGTTTGATAAAGAAAAGGTACCCCAGGCCATTTGACGAAAAATTATTCTGAGAAAAACAGCTTTGAAGTTTACTAAAGTATATTCATACATTTCAATAGCAAAGGCACATCATATCAAGTTTAAATTTTGCACTGTTGTAGACTTGTAGTACACATCAACATGGATATATTGGTGGAATTCCATTTCGATAGATATGAAAGTCTGCAAGATATGGCATTCTCGGCAACGTTGCCGCCAAGCTGTCCACGCACTCATGCACAGTCTCAACTGTCACTTGATCGTGGTTTTCCTCGTCACTTTTGCCCTCATAAAATAGAAGAAGCTATTTGATCTGTCTGACTCGACTAAGTTCCCCAGTCA
The DNA here is from genome assembly GCA_033239005.1 of Lamellibrachia satsuma. Classification (NCBI taxonomy): domain Eukaryota; kingdom Metazoa; phylum Annelida; class Polychaeta; order Sabellida; family Siboglinidae; genus Lamellibrachia; species Lamellibrachia satsuma. The sequence goes on along the minus strand of BSQZ01000068.1, from coordinate 1,485,233 downwards.
ACAGCAACTAAATAATTTAATAAACTTAGATTTGATATAATAACAGTCTCCGTGCATCAAACCAAAACAAATATGGCTTCACATGGAGGTAAAGGTCGCATTCCATGCACCAGTTTATACATTTGTGACCCGCTCCACCAAAATCAGGAATAAGTCGGAAACACCGAGCCTGGCTATTCAACTTCAAAGTGTGTGAAGATGTGAATTTGGCTGTGATGGCAGATTTTCAGGTGTTGATGTTTTTAATTAGCCTAACTATCCTAGATTGCTGTCATCCTATTATAAGGACATAAAACGATTGATAACTTCGAAAAAATATGATGTTTCATAGAGCTCTGAATAACTTAATGGACAAACACAAAGGAAACTGCTCAATTCAGATGTATCGTATTCACTACACATCGTGTCCATCCCGCCATATTGGTATTGTTGGAAAGCTGATCTATTAATGGATGCATTTACTAGGGCAAAATCAATCACCTGTTACTATTTAACCAGTTAGAGAGGTTTAAAATGGAGATCATACGTAAACAAACACATTATTCATTGAATAATAATGAGGGCGTAATCATATGAAACAAATTGCAATGGCTGATTGGCTCAGCTAGAAACGCGCATGCTCTGAACAATGGAACAAAGCCATCTTTGTTTTGATTTGAGTTTGATGCACGGAGACTGTTATTATATCAAATCTACGTTTATTAATCAATTATTCAGTTGCTGTTGACTGGGGACTTAGTCGAGTCAGATGGATCAAATACCGACAGTTGAACATCATTTCTGAAGGCAAAAGTGACGAAGAAGACCACGATCGAGCGACAGTTGACACTGACAGCTTCCAGAATCGAGCGAGTGCGGGGACAGCTTGGTAGCAACGTCGCTGAGAATGCCATATCTTGCAAATTTTCATAGCTATCGAAATGGAATTCCATCAATATATCCATGTTAATTTTCACTTCAACAGTGCAAAATTTCAACTTGATATGATGTGCCTTTGTTAGCGAAATGAATGAATATACTTTAGTAAACTTCAAAGCTGTTTTTCTCAGATTCATTTTTTTCTAAAGATCCGGGGCACCTTTTCTTTATCAAACAATAACTCAACGACTAATAGAGCCTTTGGCACCATCGGAAAGCGCACACAATTGTCTTTCATGTGGTACCTTTATCTCAAAATGTAATTTCTGATTTATTCCTGATTTTGGTGGAGATGGTCACATTTGTTCAACATTTTATTGCAGGTGGGGGAGCATGCTGGCTGCACCTATACGTTAGTAATTTGTGTTGAGTTTGGCAGTCAGTATAATGGGCTTCTTACTGTGGTTTAACAATAAAGAAATATTTTTATATGAATGATGAATTGCATGAAACATGTTGACAGAGTGCTACTGAGGTCTGCCAGGAAGTTAGCCCAGCAATACTCCCTTATGTACCAGGAGCAAATTCCAACCGCACAGCTCGTCCAGAGGGTGGCAAATGTGATGCAGGAATACACCCAACAGGGGTGAGTTACCACAACTTGTGCCCCATGCTCATAACAAGTACACCTAGCAGGGGTGAGTTACCACAACGTTGGAGTGCAAACTACATGTAATAGTAGTGTAGTAGCACGCACGTACACACACAGACACGCACGCGCGTGCACGCATGCAGGCACCCCTGCACGCACACACACACACACACACAGTGCCTTTAGTCGCCTGACAAGCATGTTAATTGGTACATGTATTGCAGTGGTGTGCGTCCGTTTGGTGTGTCCCTCTTGTTGGCTGGTTGGGATGAAGATGGCGGCCATCCCTTTCTCTACCAATGTGATCCTTCTGTAAGTTATCATTGTTTGCTTTTCTACAACTTCCTTATAGTAATAGATTTTCATGTATGAATTCTCATTCCTGGAATGTTAACTGAGAAATATTAAGAACATACGTAGTAAAAAATATATACATTACATATCTGGGGTTAGGCCCTTAGCCAGAAATAAATTTTTTCCAGTCTTGAACATTCTAAAAACACGTGAAAAGCTTCCCTGGAAGCCATTCGCATCTATGACAAATATTATTGGTCCAATTGATTTTTTTCACTGCATGCCAATGCTGGTTGAGACAATGACAGCCATTATTGGCCCGTTTGGTTTTTGCACTGGTAAGCCAATGGGCAATGCAAGTTGAACAAATGTCAAATGATTGCCATTTTAGGCCATTATTGGCCCAGTCGACTCTTACTAGCTGTGCTGCGAGATTGGCATTATCACCTACACAGGAGTAACAACTTTGCATACATTTAAGCCTTAGTATTTAGCCTAGTTAAAAAACAATGAAGCCAAAACTTATTATAGAATACCGTATGGAACACAGAGGTAGGACAGTCACACATTACTGTAAACATGCAACATAATGTCACTTTTATCGGACAAAAATGTATGCCACCATTCGTATAATCTCCCCAGGTAACAACATGATAATGATAACAACATGATAATGAAAAATAGGAACATGATTATATTGTCAATTCTACATAATACAAGAAGAGCCAACACATAAAGGTTCGTGAAAAAGGAACTTGAAGCTTTAGTTTAAATAAATAAACATGGAAGTAATGCTTGCAACATCTTAAGGCGTCGCTTGGGTCTAAACACATTTTAGTTTCTTATTTCATTATCACTGAACCTACAGAGCTGAAACTTTCAGAGATTGCAAGTCCAGTAACAGTAATACTGTGAATTTTTTTCAGACA